>PITA01000172.1:0-105131 GCA_004023965.1 Spilogale gracilis
CACCCAGGCGCCCCTATGTTTCCTTTCACCATCAGTTTTTTTTTTATTGTTACTTAAATTTTTTTCCAGTGTTCCAAGATTCATTCCCCATTCCCCACACCCAGTGCTCCACGCTTTAGGTGTCCCCAGTACCCACCACCAGGCTCTCCCATCCCTCCACCCCCCTCCCTCTAAGTCCCTCAGTTTGTTTCTGTGTCCAAAGTCTCTGTTGTTTCGTTTCCCTCCCAGGATTACCCTAGTTCCCATTTACTTTCCTTCTCCCACTGTCCTCCAGGTTACCCCTCATGCACCACAAGTAAGTGAAACCACGTGATACTTGACTTTCTCTTCTTGGCTTATTTCACTCAGCATAATCTCTTCTAATCCAGTCCATGTTGCTACAAAAGTTGGGTATTCATCCTTTCTGATGGAGGCGTAGTATTCCATTGTATATATGTACCACATCTTCTTTATCCATTCATCTGTTGTCACCATCAGTTTTTATTAACTTTCTGATACATAATATTTAAACTTTGCTGATAGCTAAAAGAGTTTTATTTTTAATTTTTATTTTTTTAAAGATTTTATTTATTTGATAGAGAGAAACACAGCCAGAGAGGGAACAGAAGCAGGGGGAGTGAGAGAGGGGGAAGCAGGCTTCCCACTGAGCAGGGAGCGTGATGTGGGACTTGATCCCGGGTCTCCAGGATCATGACCTGAGCCGAAGGCAGTCGCTTAACCAACTGAACCACCCAGGCACCCCTAAAAGAGTTTCAGAAATACATGTATAGAGATAAGGTTGGTCACGGATGTTTGAAATAAAAGGAAATTTAAAGAAGAGAATGGCATTTAAGAACAGAATTAAGGTAGAAATAATGCAAATTAGTTATAATAGATCATGTCTATACCTAAAATATTTTAATTTTAATCCTGCCTGTTTAATAGCCAAAGGCAGTTTCCATACCATTGTAATCATGACTCATCATGTACAATTGCTTTTAAAAATGACATGATTAATACTGATTTAAAAATGTTTCCTTTTTTACAATGTAATCATTAGCATTTTTTAAGATAAAACAGTATTTTGACCCTTATTTTTATAAATAAAGTACTTCAAAACCTGAACTTCTACATTTTACCATAGTGCTTAATACAGAGGCCAGGATCTGTCAGTAAGGTAGTTAAAGTTAGAAGAGAATTTAAAGACACATCTTGTAAATAATAACCGGTTCACTTCATCGTTTTTTTTTTTTAAATAGTATTTGTGTAACACGTTTAATATTATGGAGCTGTGATGTCGAGGAAAGGAGGTAATGTATGCAAAAGTGAGAGGAGGCAAATAAAGCACAGGTAACACCACCAGGACTGTGCTGAGAACCCAAGAGGAAAATAGAGTAGGCTTTGAAGAGACAAGTATTTCGACCTTCACAGTCTCCCAGCTGCAATGCTTCAATTGCCTCTCTTCTACTTTTGTCAAGATGCTTTCATTCTTTACAGAAGGTAAACCAGATTCCACCTTTCTGTTAATTTCCATTGTGCTTACGCTCAACCCAAACTCTCTTCTCACTTCCAAAGTCTTAAATTATCAGCTTCTACTTATTCCTTTGACCTCACCCCCACTTTTCCCTGTTGTTCACTGTGCTTGAACAAAACTGGTCTCTTCTTTTATTCTTACAAAATACCAGGCTCATTACCCCCTTTTGGCTTTTGTGTTAATGTATACTCTGTTTGGGATGCTTTTCCATGGTTGTATGTGCATA
This sequence comes from Spilogale gracilis, assembly GCA_004023965.1. NCBI lineage: Eukaryota > Metazoa > Chordata > Mammalia > Carnivora > Mephitidae > Spilogale > Spilogale gracilis. The sequence goes on from PITA01000172.1 coordinate 1,740, forward strand.
GTTTCTTCTCATTTAGAGCTGTCATGTTCTTAGAGGGGCTTTTCATGACCATCTCTTCTGAAATAGCTAACCCATAACTATGAAATTTCCCTATTTACTTATATTGACAACAAATATGGCTAAGGGATATTTCCTCGATTCTTTGTTTATTGATAGATTGTTTGATTTTTCTTTGTTCATTAAAATGTAAGCTCCATGAGAAGAGGAAAATTTTTTTCTGTCTTGTCCACCACTGTGACCCAGAACCTGGAATAGTATTTGTTGCATAAGAGATACTCAATTTATATTAAATGAATATATTAATATTGGATGGATTAAAACAGCTCTTTAAAGATTCATAACCTGGATCAGCCAAATTTAGAAAGTAAGCCTATTAAGCCCAAAGGGTTACTGCAATAATCCTACTATAAGGTGGTTAGAATCTGGAACATTGATTCTTAATCCTTTAATAAACTAATGAAAATTAATAGTACTGCTTTATGAATTCACATAGGTATATACAAAATTATACTTTCTCTGGATCCACAGATTCTCTATCACTTCCCCATAACTCCATGGGCCCTTGAATGAAAAATCCTGGTCTACATACTCTACTTCTTTATTTTTAATCCTTTTTTTAAAAGATTTATTTATTTGACAGAGAGAAACACAGCCAGAGAGGGAACACAAGCAGAGGGAGTGAGAGAGGGAGAAGCAGGCCTCCCGCCGAGCAGGGAGCCAGAAGTGGAGCTCGATCCCAGGACTCCGGGATCATGACCTGAGCCAAAGGCAGTTACTTAACCAACTGAGCCACCCACGTGCCCCTACATACTCTACTTCTGTGTAGTGGGTGTACAAAGTAGAAGAAAAACTAGAAGGACATTTTAGGAAAATTTAGCGTTCAGATTTGCAGATTATTAACTTGAGGGACAATGGAAAGAATGATGTCATTAAAATACCAAATTGACAAATGTAGGTGATATTATGACAACAGTTTTGGGCTTTGTGACCCACTGGCAATTAGAATTAGCTGTAATTTTGGTAGAAGTCAGAACTTTGAATACCGGTTTAGATAGTAGAAAAATAATTAATGGAATCCTGACCTTTGTGCTTTTCAAAGGAGTTGGTATACAGAACAATGTACATTTGGAGGATGAGAGAAGAAAGAATCACAATCAAAGGAGTAAATAAGAACTCTAGAAAGTAAGATGGAATTAAGATAATATATTACCACAAAAATGACAGACTAGGGAACTTAAACACTGTGTCTCTGTCATGTCAGAACATAGACATGTATAAAATGAACTGAATGAGCTGGTTTCATGGACCAGTAGGTCTGAAGGCAGTGTTCCAGAAGGTCTACAAAGCAAAAATATTTGGAATGTTGGAGGGGCAAGATGGTTCCAAGAATTTTGTGGATAATTGAGGAAAAGAGAACACTGAAGATCTGTGTTGAGGGGCCCATTCAAAGGAAAGTAGAGTGAGCTTATTTAACAAGTAAAATACAACAAGAGTCAGGCATAGGGGAGGGAAAGACAACTGACTCAGGGAACAGAAATATGGATAGAAGCCTGATTCTAGTGACCTTTATACTTTGAGCCCCTTTTCTCCATTTAGTTGGATTTGGAGAGACCAAATACTGAATATAAGAATCACAAGTTTGGAAACTCCATGATGGTACAGAAAGAAGGGAGCTTCAAACTGGGAAAACAGGATGACTTTCAATAAAGTAGGTTTAATGTGGTATAAGATGGAAAAATATGTTATGTTCCTACAGGTTCTTTAAATTGCTATTGCTGTATAACAGATGCATTAAGAATCTTCTAGAAATGGTGGACTAGGTAATTAAATGTAATCTGTTAACTGAAAATAACATAGAAGGCAAAAATATCGAACATACCTTCTTGAAGGCCAACAATATCTGATTGAAGTGAAGGATGGAAACAAAATGGCATTAATTTTTTTGTGTCTTTTATTCCCCTTTGGATACCAACGAACAATTAGAAAATCATTTTAATTGGAAAGCAAACTTTTAAAAATATACTTTTTAAAGATTTTATTTATTTGACAGAGAAACACAGCCGGAGAGAGAACACAAGCAGAGGGAGTGAGAGAGGGAGAAGCCGACTTCTGCCGAGCAGGGAACCTGATGCATGGCTCAATCCCGGGACTCAAGAATCATGACCTGAGCTGAAGGCGGAGGCTTAACCATTGAGCCACCCAGGTGCCCCCCACCTTTTTTAAAGATTTTATTTAAAAATGATTTTTAAGGGGCGCCTGGGTGGCTCAGTTGGTTAAGCAACTGCCTTCGGCTCAGGTCATGATCCCGGAGTCCCAGGATCGAGTCCCAGGATCGAGTCCCGCATCAGGCTCCCTGCTCGGCGGGAAGCCTGCTTCTCCCTCTCTCACTCCCCCTGCTTGTGTTCCCTCTCTCGCTGTGTTTCTCTCTGTCAAATAAATAAACAAAATGTTTAAAAAAATAAAAAAAATAAAAATGGTTTTTGAAAGATGATATCCAAATGGCCAATAAACATATAATCTGGGATCCCAACTCTTTCAGTCATTAGAGAAATGCAAATTTAAATATGATATATTGCTGCAGGAATAGCTAATATTAAAATTATAGTACAAAAACCTTAGTAAAATGACAGAAAAAAACAACCAGAATTCTTGTAATTTGGTCTTTGTAACTTGAGAAAATATTTTAGCTTTATTACCCAACAATTCCACTCTAGAAATAAACATCTAAAAAAGGTACACACAAGCTTACCAGTACACATGAGAGTGGATGTTCATACACATTATCTATTATATCAGTAACTGGAAACAACAGAAACATTCATTGATAGTAGAATGGATAAAAACCTAATTTTTGCATGTTTGCTCAGTATAATAGCACAAAGTAATGAAAAGGAGAATCGCAGACACATGTAGCAACCAACATAGATGAAACACAGATACTGTGTTGAATGAAAGAAAGAAGATAGCAAAATATGGTATATAATAACAGGGATATAAATTTTGAAGCACAGGAAAATTAGGGATGTACTTTTGTAAGGTATAAAGAAAAGTAAGAGTGTAATTCTTAGGAAAATCATGAGAGTGATTACCTGTGAACAAGACAGGATGGCATGTGGCCCGGGGGGGGGGGTGGCATCTGTGTAGAGGTAACGTTCTAAATTTGGATTGGAGAGTGGTTTCATGAGCACTTGCTTTATGATATATAACTGAGCTGTAGGTTTTTGTGCAGTTTTTTACATGTGTGTTATATTTATGATAAAGCTTTTTTAACAGAAGCTAGATGAGAAGGTGTCATAATGTGTAAAAAAAAATGAAAAATTATCTTGAGGGACCAGCATCCTTTTATATTTAGTGAAAGTTTAATCTATTTCCAGAACTAAAAAGGGATCTTGAGAACAAGCCGAAATCTAGAGGTTATGAATGTCTGTATTTTGCAGGTGAGAAAATGAGGTTTAACAGGTTTGAATATAAGCTCAAATGTGACAGAACTGAGAATCCAATCTGCTGACTAAGAATATGGATTTTTTTACTACATTATGATATTTCTTGCTAAATTCCCCTTTGAACTATGAACTTACTTGAGTATTATAAAAACTTAAAAGATATAAATAGAATTCCCTATCTTTGAAGGAGTCTTTATACCTCAAGTATATTTCCTGTTATAAATAAATAGATACTTTAAAAAGAATTTTAAAGATATGTTTTGGGGGTAATTTTTCTTTGGAACTTCTTTCCATTAGACGTTAATGCCCTTTGGAGCGCCAGAGTGGCTCAGTTGGTTAATGATCTCACTCTGGATTTCCACTGAGGTCATGATCTCAAGGTTGTGAGATTGACCTCCAGGTCAGGCTTGCAGTGGGCATAGGAACTGCTAGGATTCTCTCTGTCTCCTTTTGCTTCTCCATCCATCCACTTGTAAGTGCCCACATGTACTCTCTCTTTCTCTCTCTCAAAAAAAGATAATGCACATCATGAAATGTTTCACTTGGCAAATCTCTTCAGAATTAAAGGATGTGCAGACTGTCACTTGATGCATATGAGTTAAGTACTGGCTTTTATTTATGTATTTTTAAAGATTTATTTATTAAATAGAGTATGAGCAGAGGGAGAGGGAGATAAGCAGACTCCCTCTAAAGAGGGAGCCCAAGACAAGATTCAGTCCCAAGGCCCTGTGATCAAGACTGGAGGCAAAATCAAGAGTCAGATGCTTAACCGACAGCCACCCAGGCACCCTTAAGTAGGGGCTTTAAATTAAATAAATGAATGTGTTAATATTTCTGTTCACATGAACAAGATTTCACATCTAACATTTATTAAATGTATTACTTTGTGTACTAATTAGCGGTGATTTATTAAATATAATGGCAGGGTGTGTGCATGGCATGCATGTGTATATGGCATCATTTTATAATTAAAATATTTCCTACAGTACACATGGAAAGGCATATGAGTTAGAGATGGTTTTATCATTATTCACATGTGAAACTGACAGAAGAATGAAGCTACTAATATGTCTAATTTATTAAAAAATATTTATTTAGTGTCAAGTAATGCAAGTTTAGAAGAATTGTATTGGCAGTGTTTACAAATTAATGATGAGATATTTCCATTCTGGAAATCAAGGTTCTGTTATATTGCCAGTTTGTGATCTAATCCTGGTTCTCTGCATGAACCCTCGTTTCTTATTATTCTAAAATCATCTTTATTGTGTGTGTATCCATCTGTTAAATAATAATCAATTAGGAACAAAATCCAGAGCCATGGGTGGGGGAAGATATATACATCCAGTAGTGGTATTAATACTCTGTTTAAAAGACTGTTTTCATCTGCCAAGTTTTGATTGTTCTGAGTACTTGGATATATTGCTGCCTTTCATAATGCCAGAGAATGTGGAATTCCTCATTTATTTGTTTTCCTTGGCTTTCACAACAACCCTTGAGATTCATTGTCAATCTGACTGGCATATTCCATATATTATGGCACCTCAAATTAAGGATAATGCTTTCAGAATAATATGTTTATTCAGCTTAGAATTTCACCTCATTCTTTTTTTTAAAGATTTTATTTATTTATTTGACAGAGAGAGATCACAAGTAGGCAGAGAGAGGAGGAAGCAGGCTCCCCACCGAGCAGAGAGATTGGTGTGGGCCTTGATCCCAGGACCCTGAGACCATGACCTGAGCCGAAGGCAGGTCACCTCTTTCCACCCAGGCGCCCTCACCTCATTCTAAATGGAGATCTCATAACTACATTGTTCAACAGTTTGTCACAGTGCTTGGAGGAATACCTTAGCAAATTAAAGGGGAGACTAAAATGTATTCCATTATTTAATGACATACTTTCTACTAATTCTTCCTTATGAAATCAGAAAAAATTTTTCTTGTGAGATTTGTGATCAGAATCAGATCAACAGTTATTGGACAGTGGCTAATGCAAGCAACTGGGGGAAATATAGAAAAGTACAAGATATGTAGTTTGCCTTTAAAAGATTTGTAATTCAGTTAGAAGTGGAGAAATATTAAATAATATAATAGGACACAATATTTAATAATTTATGTTTATTATAACAAAGTTGTAAAAGCCTCATAGTTCAGTATTGGTATTAAATATTTACACCTGAATTTCATATGCATTCCAAATTTTAAATACAAATAGAAATGAATAGGAAGCCAAATTTCATGTTTTCTTAGTACATCCATTGAACTGTCATTTACCAAATTCTACTTAGTTGATTGGTACAATGAGATATAGACACTGCCATCTTATAAATTTTGTCTCTTATGACAGCTTTTCTGACTTACTCAAAGATTAAAGATTGTTTTCATTAAAAAAAGGATGATCGGGGCATCTGGGTGGCTCAGGGATTGGGCATCTGCCTTCGTTCAGGTCCTGGTCCTGGAGTCCCGGGATCGAGCCCCGCATGGGGCTGCCTGCTCAGTGGAAAGCCTGCTTCTCCCTCTCCCGCTGCTTGTGTTCCCTGTCTGGCTGTGTTTCTCTCTGTCAAATAAATAAAATCTTTTTAAAAAAAAAGGAAGTGTTTCTTATATTCTCATATTTATAAGTACATGTGATATGCTTTGAAAGGGAAACTATTGAATTGGAAATAATTCCTAATTAACATTAATTTTTAATATATTTGGTAAAGAAGTGTCATCTACTTTCAAGGAGTAGAAATTGTTGATTTTTTTATTAATGATATATTCAATTTGTGATAATATCCTGAATTTTATGGTTATAAAAATGGGAAATAAAGTATGCCATTAATTTTAAAATATAAACATTTCTACAGGAAGATCTATAAATCCATGCTAAACTTATTTACATAAGTATGTATTTATGAACAAAAACAGCTACTCATCTTCCAAACTCTAGAAAGCAAGAAACTTTAAGAAAGTAATTGTTGAAAACAATTTCTAGAGCTCACATTCATGAATACTCTGAAATTAGTCATTCTAAAACAAAAATTCACAAATCCAGACCTTAACTGGTTTCTAGGTGAAACATTTGATTCTATAATTTCTATGATACAGAGATAAAAGAGTTGTAATAAATGTGCATTGAAGTGTGAAAGTAGATCTCAAGAGAACAGTAGTCACTTCTCTAATTTGACTTGAAATGAATTTCAGTTTTTCAGTTTTTCTCCTATCACTGTGTCAGAAATATTTTTTCAAATCAGCAAATATGTAAAGTAAATTTCTTCAATATTAAGCAAAAAGATCAAAATAAAGGGAAAAAACAATGTGAAGAATGTACTTTTATCTGGAACATGCAACTACAAATGGAAAATATCTCTCATACATTATAAAAGGGATGTAGCATCAGTTTACCCTCTCTTAGGCAATTGAACAGGAATGCTCAACCCAGAAACCTCCCTGCAATCATTCAACAAGTAGTATTGATGGCCTGCCATGTATGCAGCACCTGCCTTTGAGGCAGTAGAGGACACTTAGAAATATAATATCCAGTCCTTTTCAATAAGAAGTGTCAATCTAAACTGGGCATAAGTCATGAAAGTGGATGATAAATCACTGTACAAGAATGCATCATAAAACTAGACAGCAATATAAAGAATGGCTGTGAACACTATGTGATAAGTGATAGGAAACGTATGTACTCTAGAAATTCCAAGAAGGAAAATAAAATTCTTGGCTAGTTGGATATTATGATCTTGTGCCAGTCGCTAGCCAGTTCTGGAACATGGGCTTAATATGTTATATATAGTTATTTGAAAGCACATATATTGTTTATTTCTTTGTAGGCATAGAAGAATTTGATTAAAAACAAAAATACCTGATGTGGTATAATAATTAACAGGGCTTAACCTCTATGTTTTGTCAAATTACTGGATTTCATTAAATTTGTAAACATTATCCTTACTCATATAGGTAAAACACAAGGAAAATTTGTTTCTTATCTTTACCACCTTGTTTGGATTATTCAATTATCTGGAATTCTGGGAATGCTGTTTTATTTTACTGATCTCAGTATCTCTTTTCTTTATATTGGTAATAGCTTTTCATATGTGCTTAAAAGAGAGTTGCAATGAACTCATCAAGGTAGAAAAATCCACGTGGTGCCAGATTCCTAATTAAGGAATATGATTCTCATTTTGGGGGATATCTCTAATAGTATAGAATGTAAATCTTTATATTAGTCCTCACTTTCTCTAACATCCAAACTCTATAGTTTTTCTTTGAAAAGCCCTATTTTATATATCTACAGAGATAAGGGTTTTTATTTTATTTTTTATGTTTTATTTTTTATTTATTTTTTACTTTATTTGTTTTCAGGGTCCCAAGATTCATTGTTTATGCCCCACACCCAGTGCTCCATGCAATATGTGCCCTCAATACCCACCACCAGGCTCACCCATCCCCCCACCCCCTCCCTTCCAAGACCTTCAGTTTGTTTCTGAGTCCAAAGTCTCTCATGTTTCATCTCCCTCCCTGATTTACCCCAGTTCACATTTCCTATCCTTCTCCTACTGTCCTCCATGTTACTCCTTATGTTCCACAAGTAAATGAAACCATATGATATTTGATTTTCTCTGCTTGGCTTATTTCACTCAGTGTAATCTCCTCCAATCCGGTCCATGTTGCTACAAAAGTTGGGTATTCATCCTTTCTGATGGAGGCGTAATATTCCATTGTATATATGGACCAGATCTTCTTTATCCATTTGTCTGTTGAAGGGCATCTTGGCTTTTTCCACAGTTTGGCGATTGTGGCCATTGCTGCCATGAACATTGGGGTACATATAGCCTTTCTTTTCACTACCTCTGTATCTTTGGGGTAAATACCCAATAGTGCAGTTGCAGGGTCACAGGGTAGCTCTATTTTTAATGTGTTAAGGAATCTCCACACTGTTTTCCAAAGCGGTTGCACCAACTTACATTTCCACCAACACTGTAAGAGGGTTCCCCTTTCTCCACAGCCTGTCCAACACTTGTTGTTTCCTGTCCTGTTAATTTTGGCCATTCTGACTGGTGTAAGGTGGTATCTCAAAGTGGTTTAGATTTGAATCTCCCTGATGGCTAATGATGACGATCATTTTTTCATGTGTCTGTTGGCCATTTGTATGTCTTTTATGGAGAAGTATCTGTTCATGTTTCCTGCCCATTTTTTGATGTGATCATCTTTTTTTTTTTTTTGGTTTTTGAGTGTGAGGAGTTCTTTATAGAACTTGGATATTAGCCCTTTGTTCATATTTTCATTTGTGAATATCTTCTTGATAAGCGTTTTTATAGTTGATTCCAAGTGATATAAATACTCACCACCCATACCCTAGAGTAGAAATGTCTATATTTAATTATACATTTATTCTTACCCCCTACAGCAGTTTAATATCCTAACCAAAGCTACTAAAAATTCCTGCTTATTTGTTGCAAGAATAATTTCCTTAAACATTCCAAACTATTTTAAATTATTTGTTTAAAAAGATAAGTGCTAAATAAATCTGCATCAGCATTTTCAGACATGAAAGCTTCATAATTTTTTATCTCTTTTAAAACTCATGCCACTTTCCTTTAGTTTAGATGTTATAGGATGGTGGCCTTGGCTCATGATCAGATGTAGGTTAAGAAAGCCTTGGTCAGAGTTGGGAAATTAGAGAAATAGTACTGCTTGTAATAGAGAAATAGCTTCTGCATTTCAGGGAAAATTAAAGTAAAACACCTTTCAGAAGTTTAGACTAAAAGGATTTATGTCTTTCCTGCAGAGTGCATCAGTCCTGGGCTGGAGGAAGGGTAGACATAAGGCTTTTGTTCAGATATAATCTAGACACAGTCATCATTCTTAGTCTGGATTCTGCCTCTGAATAAAAATTACGTGATCTACTTTTTAGTTAATACTATTTAGTTAATACTTTTTAGTTAAAGCCCAAGCCTTTGTTTTTACATGTGTAAAATGAAGAAAAATTGCTCAAATCTCTGGGATTATTGAATTAATTACATAAAAGAAAAGTAACCCTGTTTGTTCATTTATTAAACAGATGTTTACAGTGCCTCATGGAGGCACAGTGATTGAAAAAGACGTGGTATCGGTTATCAAGAATAGGACTATTAGTTGAGAAAAAATGTCACTTCACATGAATGGATAAAGAAAATGGGGCATACACAACAGCGGGATATTGTTTGGCCTTAAAAAAGGGAAATTATGCCATACATAACAGCACGAATAAACCTGGAGGACAGATAAGGCATGCTTCTATTTGTGACCTATCTAAAATTAGTCAAACTTAGGGAAGCAGAGACTAGAATTCTGGTTGCAAGGGACTAGAAGGAGTAGGATATGGGGAGTTCAGTGGGTAAGAAGTTGTAGTTTGCAAAATGAGTAAGTCCTAGAGATCTGCTCTACAGCATAGTGCCTGTAGTTAAGAAAACCTTGCTGTGCATTTACAAAATGTAAGAGGGTAGATCTTTTAAATATTCTCTCTCTCTCATACACACACACACACACACACACACACACACACACACACACAGAGGAAGGGCAGGAGGAGACTTTGGAAGTGATATGTTATCTTGAATGTGGTGATAGTTTCACAAGTGTATGCCAATGTTCAAACTCATCATATTGTATACGTTAATACGCGCAGTTTTTATATAGTAAGTATACATTGAAACTTAAAAAAATAAACGAAAAAGGTAGATGTGTGAGTGTTCTGCTAGATAGAATGATGAAACAGAAGAAGGTGATTGTTTAAGGGCACCCGGTGTTCAGAGGCTGAGAGAGACTAGGTTACTTCCATATTCTTTAACGGCTTTATTGGGAGATAAAATACATACCATAAAATATAATAAAAACTACTAAAATTAGATTGTACTCCAACATACTGCATTTCCATCAACTGCAAAATAAACCTTATGCCCATTTATGTTCACTCTCGTTCCCATGTCCCCTCCCCAGTTCCAGGCAGTCATTAATCTATTTCCTGTCCCTAGAGATTTTCCTTTTATGCTATTTCATATAAATGGAATACTGTAATATATGGTCTTTGTGTCTCGCTTCTTTCACTTAGCATGATGTTTTTGAGCTTCATCCATTTCATACCATGTATCAGCTCTTTATTCCTTTTTATTGTCAAATCATATTTCATTGTCTGGGCCTTCATTTTTTGATGTATCTCACAAATTTTAAAAAATGAAGTGTCAGGACACCTTGGTGGCTCAGTTGTTAAGTGTCTGCCTTTGGCTCAGGTCACCATCCCAGGTTCCTGGGATCCAGTCCCACATCTGGCTTCTGCCTCAGCAGGGAGCCTGCTTTTCCCTCTGCCTGCCACTCCTCCTCCTTGGACTTTCTCTCTTTCCCTGGCAAATACATAAAATCTTTTAAAAAGTACACATATTCTAAAAAAAGAAAAAAGTGCTTAAAAGTAACAATAACCATTGTATAAATTCTTAGTTAAAACAAATTAATGTGTTTGTATAGAAAGATTAAAATTTGTATGTATCTTTGAATAAATATACTTTGGCTTTTATCAGAAGTCTAAATGTGAAGCCTAAACCCCCATCCTCCACATACATGTACTATTTACTTGATTAGTTAGTTAACATTTAATCAGTGATTACTGAAAACCTATAACCAGTGTAAATGCTTTACAGAGTTGATAGCTTTTAATCTTCACAATGAAGTTGACTCTGAAATCAGCTTGCTTTGGTATCAATGCTGGTCACTGATCAAGTGTGTGATTTGGGCAAGGCACTTTAGTATCACTGCCTCAGTATCCGCCATTTTTTTAAGATTTTATTTATTTATTTGACAGAGAGAGAGAGAGATCACAAGTAGGCAGAGAGGCAGGCAGAGAGAGAGAGGAGGAAGCAGGCTACCTGCTGAGCAGAGAGCCCAATGCGGCCTCGATCCCAGGACCTTGAGATAATGACCTGAGCCAAAGGCAGAGGCTTTAACCCACTGAGCCACCCAGGCGCCCTTCAGTATCCACTCTTAAAGAATGAGAATAAAAATAGAATCTAGGGATAGGTTTATTGTGAAGGTCAAATTATATATACATAAGAATTCTTGGTACTTAGTACAATTTTAGTCTTGGCCGCTAATTAATAGAAAAGGAAATTGATGCTCACCAGTGTTAAGTAACTTTACTCCAGTAACACTACAAGTAAATACTATGGCTGGGATTCAAACAGGCATTTAGCACTCCAGAGACCAACCACCTGCCATGTGATGGAGGAAAATTTAGAGTCTAGATCATAGATATGGAATTTAAATTCATGACTTCTTTTTCCTTAGGCTAGAAAATAAGTCCCTTTAAAAATATTGAATATGCACAGTCTAATGAGCATTGAGTCCAAGAGGTTACTGACAAAATAAGTATAATCACATATCCTTAAATTTGATGGTGCCTGGATTAACAATTTTGGATTTCAGTTATTCTCTTGAGGTTATTTAAAGCTACTATATACTAGGAGGACTTGAATCTGTGGAAGTAATTTAATAAATTTTTACTGAAAAAATGATAAATGTTGAAATATCTAATGGTACGGAAGGCATCTGTACTAGATTTACACCTACAGCTTTAACTGATTGCAAGTACCTTTTACCACCATTGCAGTTGGCTCAGAACCCTTTGGAGTAATGAAGTCTAACTATTATTAAGAAGTATTTTTATGAATGAGCATATACTTACTAATCTGTGCACACTCAACAAAGGAAGACTCGGGGCGCCTGGGTGGCTCAGTTGGTTGAGCGACTGCCTTCGGCTCAGGTCATGATCCCGGAGACCGGGGATCGAGTCCCGCATCGGGCTCCCTGCTCAGCAGGAGGCCTGCTTCTCCCCCTCTCATTCCCCCTGCTTGTGTTCCCTCTCTGGCTGTGTTTCTGTCAAATAAATAAATCTTTAAACAAAAACAAAAACAAAGGAAGACTGATGTCTATACTAGTAATCCTTTTTCCAAGGAAGAGTACTCTAATATGCACAGATCAGTGAAGGAGTTACTAAATTGCTTTGTCCTATTGTGTTTCTTTGTAGAGTGGATAAAGCAATTATTTTAAAGATATATTTAGTTCAGTTTTAGTGGGGATATTTGGCATGATGAGGCCAGTCACTAATTTATTTTATTTTCTTAAAACCTTTATTCTTTAAACTCATTTTAAGTTCACAGCAAAATTGATGAGAAAGTAGAGTTCTCAACTATGCCCTGTCTCCACTGATACATATTTTATTAGCCAACCGTGTCTCTGAAATTGCTAAAAATGGGTATATGCTAAAGTACTGTTTTGAAAAAGTGTAATTATATCAGTTGACTTCTTGTCCCATTTTGCTATATCCCCACACATTCCTGAGTTTCAAAGCTTAATTATTTCTAGAACAACACAATTATTTCATGATCCTGAATTGGTAATGTTTATGCCCTTAGTTGACCCCCTACTTCAATAAGCCTACTTCAGTTCAAAACCTATATTAAAGTGGATTTTGCCACATCTTTAATCTGAAGTTATAGTTGTAGTTCATATTCTGTTAAAAGCACTAACATCATACTAAAATAAAAGGTTCTTGGGATTTTCTAACTTTTGCAAAAGGATTCTGAATTTATCTCTTGAAAAGGAATACCCGAAATTTATGACTTTTGGAGGAGAGACTTTAACATTTTTTTTATTTATATCATTTATATGTATTTTATTATATATATTTATATCATTTATATATATCAAGATGAATCCTTCCCTTATATAGTACAGTAAAAAATTCTAGAAACAAAGTATTTTATTTTGTCTTCTTTACTATATTTTGTTTGCAAGAGCAGTCTCTTTTAGGACATTTTGACCAAACTGCCATGGTAATTATGAGTGAAATGCACAAATCAATTTTAAATGCTTTTTTATAATTAAATTCAGGAAAAAATGTAAAATTTCTATTAATCATGGGTAAATCAATATCTGGTGAAAATGTGTTGTATCTAAGAAAAATTTAGAAGAAGTAAAAGAAAATTTTAGACACTGTTACATTGGGGTTGGAATCAAAGAGAAAATAAACGTATGCTAATATACTTTGTTTTTTTTTATAAGGACAATATATATATATACCAATATGGTTTGAAATATCAATAGGGCTAAATAAATACACAGATGTATCTTAATTTAAGGGCAAACAATGTAAGGGCAAAATACAATGTTTCAATTTTGTTTTTTATTTCTTTAGTTCACTATATTTGACATAAAACATCTGAACTTTACATGTATAATGTGTTACTTGATACATTTATATATTACACTATGGTTGCCTTTATAGCCATAGTACATTACAAAATCATGATGCAATATTGTTGTCTATATTCATCACATAGTACATTAGATTACTAGATAACTGTGGCTTATTTATTACTTGTTTCAAGTTTGTACCCTTAAACAAATCAGTCTTACCTTTCCATCTCCTATTCCCTGTTAACTACCATTTTGCCTTTTTTAAAAAAAATGGGCTTGCCTTTTTTTTTTAGATACCACCGATAAGTAATATCATACAATATTTGTCTTGCTCTGACTTAACTCGCTTAGCATAATGTACTCAAGATCCATCCATGTTGTTGCAAATAGCAGGATATCCTCCTTTCTTATGGCTGCATAATATTCCATTGTGTATAGATACCACATCCTTATAATGCATTAATGTGCATTAATGGACATTTAGATTGTTTCCATATCTTGGCTGTTGTCAGTAATGCTGCAATATACATGAGTGCAGATACCTCTTCAAAATAAGATGTTTAAATTTTAAACCTAGAAAAGAAATATTATGTGGCCAGTGGAAAGCAGGAAAGTGCAAAAAGGTAAATGACAAAGTCAAAGAAAAAATATGGAATAATAATAATAATAAATATGTTCTAAAATAGATAATATAAATATAAACCCTTTAAAGTCACTGGTTCAAAGGCAGAGTCAATATAATAAATAATGTTGAAAGTCATGGAAAACTTGAGCATTTCTTAAATTGAAAAAAAGTTGAGTTGTTACATATCTTGGCTATTGTAAAAATTATTGGGTGAAATAGATAAAGGAGATTAAGAGTTAACTTAGCATAATGAGCACTGAGTAATGTATAGAATTGTTGAATTATTATATTGTAAACTCTTATAACACTGCATGGTAACTATACTTCAGTAAAAAAATAAAAAGGAAAATATAAGGGTAGAAATCAAATAGTGACAAGCATTAATGCAGAAAATTACTGTAATCAAATACTATACTTTGAAAAGATTAATAAAGTAGTTAGACTTTCTGTAATGTAGTCAAGATGAAAAAAGAGAAGGTATAAATTAATAGGCAAAATGAGATAAAAGAATTTGCATGCAATAATTTAGAAAGTAACTGCATGTGAAAGCATGTATTAATACAGGTGAAAATGTGATTGAAGTCTGTCATCTAGAAAAATGTAAAATGTTTCAGTTGGTGCAAGGAGAATTCAGTAGGCCAATAACAATCAAGCAACTGAAATGGTGTTAGGCCCACTGCTCTGATAAAAGTCCAAGATTAGTTGATTTTACATGTGAGTCCTATCCGATGATCAAGGATCTGTTACATATCCTTTGTCTCATGCACCAGAATATAAAAACAGGAACATTTATGCCTAGGTCATTTTGCAAATACAATCTTGATTACAAAATCAGATAAGAATTTCTCTTTTTCTTACATAGTTGTCAATACTCCAAATAAAATATGAAATTAAGTCTAATAGCTTATTAAAGTAAAACAACATAATCAAGGTTATCCTACAAATGCAAAATTGTCCACGAGTTCAGAAAATCTATCAATATTGTTTTCCACATAAGTCCATTAAAGAAGGATTCATATTGTTATCTTAACCGGTACAGAATAAATACTTGATACAGTTCTTCATCAACTTAAAATAGAAAATTCTATGAAGCCAAGAATATAAAGGAACTTCCTTATCTTGATAAATTTGTATTCTAACACCCTACAGCAAATATTATACTTATTGGAGTAACTGAAATGTGTTCTTTTTGTGATTTCGAACAAGGCAAGTATATTTATTATCACTGCTGCATTTTAATCTAGGATAGGACGACCTAGCCAACATTAGAGAAAGAAAACTAGAAATATAAGGATTGGAATATAGGACAATAAAATTGACACTTTTTTTGTGGATGAAATCATTTACCTAGAAAAACTGACAGACTGCAGACAATCAGAATTAAGAATTCTTAAAGGATTCACTTGCTATGTTGCTGATAACAAGATCATTCTATAAAAATCAGAAATAGCCATTTGGAACATTTAATAAAAGGACACATTGTCATTAGTAGTGGAAGAATTTGCTTAAAGAAGAAAAATAGATCTTTTAAATTTAGAATGAATAGAGGACACAAAACATTCCATGCTCTTGATTCAGATAACAAAATATTGTAAAGATACTGATTCTTTCAAACTCATTCATAAATTTAATAATAATCCACTCAAAATTATAATATATTGGAGGAGCTCATTAAACTCACTTTTTACTATAAAAAGTATATGGATAAATGGGAATTTGTAAATAACTAGGCCAATCTTTAAAATAAGAGTAAAGATGGAGGACTGACCATGCTAGATATTAAGACATAAAACAGAGTCACAGAAATAGAATATGCTGTCAAATCAAGAAGAATTCAGCAAATGGAACATCAAAGTATGTTCATAGACAGACGTAGGTAGGAACTTCCTACAGGTGTGACACACACATTGATGGGGAAAATGGATTGTTTAATAAATTGTGAGTAAAAAGGATCACTATATGGAGCAAAATAAAACTGACTATTATCTACCACCACAAGGAAAAGTAACTTATAACTAGATTAAAGGCCAAAATTTGAATGGTAAACTAGCGATGTTAATAGAAGGAAAGGTAGACAGGCACTATCCAGAGGTAAGTACCCCTTAAAACTTGAAAAATACCGACCACAAGGCAAAAAATTAGTGAGTCTTTATAAAAGTTAAGAATTTCCATTCTTTTTCAGTGAAGAACATTAGATAAGTTTAATTCACAGTTAACAAAGTGGAAAAATATATTTGTCATGTCTAAAATCAAGAAGCGTTTTATGTTTTATGTAAAATGATCTTCTGCAAATAAAGAAGGAAAATATTCCTGCAGTTACACAAAATAATGGATCAAAGATTTAAAGAAGCACCTTGCTAAAGAGAAAACCCAGGAAACTAACAAGCATGTGATGAGATTCCCTAAATTACTGTTAGAGAAATAGAAATGAAAAGAACACAAGATCACTGTACAGCTATTAGACGTAATAATTAGATAGCTCGGTTGTGCCAAGTACAGGCAGAGTTTTGGGGACATCGAAGTCCTCATCATTGCCCCTGAAACTGTAGACCAGGGCAGCCATTCAAGGAAGCAATATGCACTACATAATAAAATTAAATATATAATATTAATGTTAATATGTGTTAATAAAATGCATATTAACATTACTATTATTTATATACCTAAGCTTTAGTGATTTTGTGTGTGTGTTTATATTCCAGTGAAATTTTCATAGAGGTACATGAGAGTACATGTACAGGAAGTTTATTGAAGTGTTGATTGTATGCCTGGGAGATAGAAGGAGTCTGTATGTGTATTTCTGGGAGAGTGTTCAGGTTAAATGTGGTAAGTGCACAACTTAAAACATGAGCAGTTAGAAACAACAGATATACAAGTAGCAACTTGTATGGATCATAAAGTCATGGATGGAGTTATGTGACAAAAATTAAACAGAATGAGAACTAAAACTACTTGCACATGCATTAAAAATGTGTTCACATAAAACTATACACTTTGTAAGAAACATATAAAGATTCAGTTGAAATGGGGATTGAAGGCAGAAGGAGAAAAGAGAATAGGGTATAGAGAAAAGGGACGTATTCAGGTATTCAATCAGTACACAAAACTGGGTCCTTGGGTGGGACAGTATAGCACATACTGAGTGAAATGACTAGACTCAACTCACTGTCCTTGAAGTAGCACTCTCTCTGTCTCTCTGTTTTAACTACAGTTGACTCTTTCAAGCAGTGACAGAAATCATCAGAGTAGTTGTATGGTTTTAGGACTAATAAAACAATCCGAGTCTCCATTAAAGCGAACAGACTGCCACCTAAATTACTAAGTTAATTACTATCTAAATTACTGCTCCCAGGATTATGCCAGGCATCCTCCACTGCTTTTTTTTTCTTAAGCATTCTAGAGAGGTTTTAATGATGAAAAGAGAATTCCCAGGCCGAATCCTTACTCTGCAGGGACAGGAGACAAGATTCGTACACATACTTAGCCTCTGTGCCAGATGTCTGCGTGCTTGTTCTGGGATCTCTTCTCAGCCCTTTACTGCCAACTACATTTCCCTGGGCAGCCTTGCTCCTGGTTAGGTTTAGCCGATGGGTAGCACTGTCAGAGGATAGGAGTAGTTGATAAACCAGGCTGTCGCTTCCTTTTTTCTTTTCCTAAGATGGCAGCTCCAGCAGAGCCTGCATTATCTCTTGTTGAAGTTTCTGCTGGACACTTTCTTCTCCCTGCTCCCAGTTGCCCTAGGGCCCTCCTCTGAATGGTAGCCCTGCGTCCAGATTTGCAGTTCTTGCTTGGCCAGCTTCTCCGATATCACCTGTTCTGTTGGCAACCCTGTCTTCTGACATCAACCAAAATCATCTACCCTTCTTATTCCTCTGGATTTAGAACTGGTGGGAGTTTGCTAGTTTTTCTTCTCTGGGATTCCTTCCCCTGTCCTTTTGTGTCCTTCTCTATTAACTGTGCACTTAGTTCTCTCTTTTAAATTACCGATTTTGAAATACTTGTTTTCCTAACTGATACAACCTGTCTGCAAGAGAGTGTGTTAGGGGATTAAATGAGATACCAGTAATGATATTAGTAATACAAACGCTTAGACTGTTATTATTAAAGGGGAGTAATAAGCTTATTATATCCCAAGTACTATTCTGAGGACTTTACACACATTCTATTTCCTATTACAATCCTGTAAGAGCTCTGTTATATCACTATTTTACTAATGACAACATTGAAGTCCAAAAGATGACTTGCCCAATATCCTGCAGATATCCATTGATTCCTCTCAATGAGCCATGTAAAGTATATGGAACATAGTGGCTATTATCATGACTTTTAAAAATATCTGTGACAGTGAAAATTAAATTCCTGAATTTGGGTTCTTAGGGCAAACACTGAATGGTGGCACACCATAATTGTCCCTTTTAAAGGGATTCTGCATTCACTGTTAAATCTTTTTACCCATTGGTATGACAACTTTTAAAATAAAGCATATAAAATATAACTGAAATTCAACAGCATATTAAAAAGATGATACAAAAGAATTAACTCAAAATAGATCATAGACCTAAATGTAAGAGCTAAAACTGTAAAACTCTTAGGAAAAAATATAGGAGTAAATCTTCATGAGCTTGCACTAGGTGATGACTTCTCAGGTAGAATATCAAAAGTACAAATGATAAAAGAAAAAATAGATAAATTGAACTACATCAAAATTAAAAACTTTTCTTCAAAGGACATCATCAAAGAAGTGAAAAGGAAATTCACAGCATGGGGAAAATATTTGTAAATCATATCTCATAAGTGACTTGTATCTGGAATATATAAATTCTCAACTTGATTAGAAAGATAAATAACCCAACTAAAAACTGAGGAAAGTATTTGAATAGATAATTCTCTCAAGAAGGTGTATGCAAACCAGGTAGAACATGAGAAGGTGTTCAACATCCTTAGTCATAAAAAAAAAGAGAAAAATCCATAGTCATTAGGGAAATGCAAATCAAAACCACTTAATTTTTTATTAACATATAATGTATTATTTGTTTTGGGGGTACAGATCTGCGATTCTTCAGTCTTACACAATTCACATTACTCACCATGTCACATACCCTTCCCAGCGTCGATCACCCAACCACCCTATCCTTCCCCCGACCCAGCAGCCCTCAGTTTGTTTCCTGAGATTGAGGCTTTTATGGTTTGTCTCCCTCTCCTCTTATACGATCACTGTAATAAAAAAAGACAGGAACAAGATTTGGCATAGATAGGTAGAAATTGGTACCCTACAAAGGTAAATTCTTTAAATACTGTGGAAACTTTCTGGTGGTTTCTCAAATGGTTAAACATTGAGTTACCATATGATGTAGTAACATACTCTAGGCATAATGAAGAAAAATGAAAACACATGTCCACACAAAAAACTGTACGTGAATTTTATAGCACCATATAAGAGACAAAAGTGAGAGCAACCCAAATGTCCATCAATTAATGAATGGATAAATAAAGGTAGCATATCTGTACAGTAGATTATCTGTAAAAAGGAATGAAGCACCAATACATGTTAAAACTTGGATGAATCTTAAAAATGTCAAGTTAAAAGAACTCTGTTGCAAAAGACCCCATATTGTATGACTATATTTACATGAAATGTCTGGAATAGGCAAATTATAGAGACAGGAAGTAAATTAGTGTTGCTTAGGGCTGGGGTGGAGGAGGGGAGGTTTGGATTGACTGCTTATGGGTATGAGGTCTCTTAGGATTGAATTGTGTACTTTAAATGAATTATAGTATATGAGTTATATTTCGGTGAGGGTGTGAAAACAGGATGAGTTAAATAAAGATGTTTTCAGTATATTAACCCACCCATTCCAACTTGTTCAATAATATCAGGTTCAGAGGTTTTGACTTAGGTCAGAAAAATGACACAGTGAAATTTATTTGGAGATGTTAAGAGAATAAAGGGGAAACCAGGATAGGACTTTTTTTTGTTTAAATAAGTAATGAAAATAGGAATGAGCTAAATGTTATATGAAATGATTAGGAAGAAAAGAGAGCTACACTATGCTGCTAAAATCATGGGGGCAGTGGTGACAGCAACCCTGAGAAAGCAAAGGGTAGAGGGAGAATATTTCCGTCCATTTACTTATTGGTTGTTTCTTATTCTGTATTCTAATTAGATATTAAGGAGTCCATAACAACATACTGAGGAGAATGTCTAGGGCAGACTTGAATAGCTGACGTAGATTCAGATGATATTGTAGGAAGATATTTCTGGCAGATTAAATTGGGTTATAGCTTCCTCAACCTATTGATTCATCCAGAATTAATTTAGCTCATCTGGGTGGCCAGGTGTGTGGCCCATTCTATATTTACCACTTCTCTTGTTTTCTTTCTGAAGCTGTATGCTTCATTTCAGGTGATGACTTACTTAAGTGGTTTTGATAAGCATATAGCTGCATCTCACCTCCAGGTAGAACTTCCAAAAAGTTCTGGAGGTCAGTGTAAAGGAGAATTTAAGCTGTCTTAAGTTATTAATAACAAAGACTTCTTTATTTCTCCTAGAATGGGATTATTAGTCAAATCTCAATGAGACTTGAACAACTTAAGCTTTATGTGCCAAGTGTTTTAGATGCAATCTAAAAATAAGAGGATGGGACCATAGCTCACAGGGCTCTGATTTTGGCAATAGACAGTAATAGTCTTCAAAGCATCATTAATAACAGGTTCTTAGTAATGCTGTACACATAAATCAAATTTTATAAATGCTTAACAAGTACCCTTAATCTGTTTTACTTTCTTTTTTGAAATAGCACAAGCCATAAGAGTGAAGAGTAGTAAAATAAGTATACCTAAATCCTGCTCAACGATTACGAAAAAAAATTAGGTGCGAAATCAAGTTGTTGAATTTTTAAACAAGAAAGCCTCCATAAAATTTTAAGAAATGATGCTCCACACTGTGATAAGTCCATAATTTGGCAAAAGTAAAATATTTCACTTCAGAGATGGAATGACTGTACTGCATTTTCTAACCCTGAAGACATGAATATGGATTAGGCTCATCAGTCAGGATATATTCTAAATTAGTGTTTCTCAACTCAATTGGACCTAACAATCTCTTTTAATAATAAACATTTTAATGCCTCATTTAATATCCTGAAATAAAATGTATAGATAATAGAACCTACTGACATAAATTTTCAAAAGCACTATAATAATCTGACTTTATAAGAGATCTAAATGCCAAGCACTTTATTTTTTTAAAGTATTTTCATTATGTAAATGCTTAGGTGTGACCATTCTAGAAGATAAGATGAGGTAGTCAGGTGCTTGTAGCTCTCCATAGAATTAGTGGACTTGTGACAGCTATACACACTGATAAATGCAGATGGTGTAGTGTGGACCACTCAAACAACCAGGAACAGCACTGACTTCACTGGCATAATTTTCTGGAATACTGAGAAATTCTTTGTAACATTCTGGAGAGCAAAGCACAGCTTTCCTCAAGATATATAGAAGTTGACTTTCTTTTTTTTTTTTTTTTAAAGATTTTATTTATTTGACAGAGAGAAACACAGCCAGAGAGGGAACACAAGCAGGGGGAGTGAGAGAGGGAGAAGCAGGCTTCCCGCCAAGCTGGGAGCCCGATGTGGGACTCGATCCCGGGTCTCCAGGATCATGACCTGAGCCGAAGGCAGTCGCTTAACCAACTGAGCCACCCAGGCGCCCCAGAAGTTGACTTTCTATAAAATTTAAGTTATTTTAAAACTTTACAAACATGCTTTGTGTTTCTTTATAAAATGAGATGAATCTGTCCTCACATAAGCTTTTCATGTTCATGAACATTCACTGGGGATGTTTGGAAGTCATAGAAGGGCAGGATAATTCTTTATGTTTGGGACAATCTGGGGCATTTCTGGACCTCTGCATACTCCATTCTGGTACCTTTCCACCCCCATCACTTTGGTAACCTAAAATATTTCCCTGGAGTGAGTGATAGAGATACCCTTAAAAAACCACTGATCTAAATTAACCATGTCTGCAAGAAATCTCCTTGATTTCTTTTTTTTTATTATGTTATGTTAGTCACCATACAGTACACGATTACTTTTTGATGTAGTGTTCCATGATTCATTGTGTCCTTGATTTCTTAAGCTTTTTATTCATATATATTTTTAAAATAGCCTAGAGTTATGTGATTGAGTAACTTTTAGGCTGGGAGATCCCTTGAATTGACTGAAGATTATCATAGAACCACTCTGCTTCAAGTGCAGTTAATTATCATTCATCAATAGATATGTGCAATTCTTTAATTCTGCCTCTGAAATTCATACCCTAGTCAACATGTAGAAGCATTCAGTACCATTGTGAAAGATGACTGTCTCAGTGAGGTATGCTAAAACAATTTATTTCTGAGAACTTAAATCATTTTAAAGGAGTATCAGCCTGAGGCCCGAAACTAGAGTCCTCAGTGGTTTGTTTGGAAAGCAAAGTGGTTAGTTGTTGATGTTGTTGTAGTTGTTTTTGTTGTTGTATTAATTAGTTATTTTAAAATTGTTATATTTCAAACAAAGAAGTCAAACATTTTTAGAATTTATAATTATGGGGCACCTCGGTGACTCAGTCATTAAGTGTCTGCTTTCAACACAGGTCATGATCCTGGAGTCCCTAGATCGAGTCCCGCATCAGGCTCCCTGCTCTGTAGGAAGCCTGCTTCTCCCTCTCTCACTCCCCTTACTTGTGTTCCCTCTCTAGCTGCGTTTATCTCTGTCAAATAAATAAAACCTTTAAAAAAAAGAACTTATAACTATGATCTACTGGACTTATAGCTACTGCCATTTGTTGATGTGACACACATTCTGTAGTTCACTACAGTTTTTATCATTTCTTATTGACCTTCCAAAATGGCTGACCTCAAGCACTTTTTCACCTGTCTTCAAGTCAGAGTGCAAATAGCCTTAGAGATCAATGGAATCTCCTATTAACTAACTGAAAGGCCTTTTTGATGCTTTTCCCACAGAATGTAAATTTTTTCTTTATGTTTAACATAAGTAATACGGTTCTTGACAGGGTACTTTGAAAATAGAGACTAATGCAAATAAAAAATTATGAAAGACACACTACGATAATAATTGTTAGCATTTTAGAGTATGTACATCCAATTTAGTAAAAGACTTCTGCATTTTTTTCTCTAAATTCCAGTGGGATCTTAGTTATGGAAAAATTTAAAGATACATAAAAAATATGGGGAATCAAAATAAAACATTCCCCTATCCTCCAATGTATTAGTTTAGTTGGGATTCTCCAAAGAAACAGAATCAGTAAGGTATGTGTGTGTATGTTTATATACATATATATCTATCTAGGGAGGGCAGGGAAGTGAGGGGAAGGAAGGCAGTTCACGCCTGAAGGCTGCTGGCAGAATACCCTCCTAGGGAGAGTTCAGTCTTTTGCTGTTAAGTCCTTCAACTGATTAGATGAGGCCCACCCACACTATAGAGGGTAATCTCCTTTATTCAAAGTCTGCTGATTTAAATTTTAACCTCCTATAAAAAGTATCTTCACAAAATCATTAGAATTATGTTTGGTCAAATATCTGTATACCATAGCCTAGCCAAGTTAACACATACAAAATAACTCCACATCTACCCAATATTAGTATAGGCCACGTGAGATATTCCATAGTCCATATATGTGAAAGTGCTGTGAGATAATTATGAGAAATTTAATTTTAACTTACTGAAAGGGTTGGTGAGAAGGTGATACTGTACTTAATGCTTGAAAGGCAGATGAGAATTTGGCAGATACTAGGAAGTTAGGAGGTTGTCATTGATGAAGGAATCATAGGATGAAAGGTGAAGGTAAGCACGAGTTACTAGGTGTGAAAGTGTAAGAGATATAAAAAGCCCAGAAACTATGATGGAACAAAAAGAAGGATGTCCTGATGTTGAGGCTAGAGTGATCATGGTCTACTTCTGATCTGTGTTTTAGAAAACATTGGTGAAAACTTTTACAAATAATAAAGCTTTCTATCAAAATAAGATATTATGTATTTGAGGTGTTTCAGTAGAATATGTTTGTTTTTAGATTTTTGTTGTTTACTTTAGTTAATGATCTTTTGTTGGTCCTTATCAACCAAGAGTTTAGATGACTGTATTTCTGGTTTTCAAAGTAAAGGCAGTTCTGGGTTTTGTAGTGTATAGCATATGGTAGGAGGGAGTATTTTCCCAATGATAAACAATGGAAGTATTTCAAATTCTCTTTTACCTATACTTGCATTACATGGAGAATCAGATTTATAGTGAACAGATTTGAGGATTACTGTAGGAAAAGATTTTCATCCCCGAGGGTGAACAGGAAAGATCCATTCTTAAAATACATAAGAATATTTAAGCTGCTTATTTACTAGAGCTTTCTTTTTTTATTGTTTGAATTATAATTAATTTGATCAATGTTGTATATTTCTGTCAAAAAGTTATCCCTTAGAAACAATCAGCACATAAGGGTTTAATCTAGCACTTAAAAAGTCAAAAGAGTCTGAAAGACAAAAGTATAGAGGGTTTAGGGTGTAAGAGTGCCTCTTTTAATCTGAGGATCCACATATTCCTGGAAACAATATGCCATGGGTTAGTTTGAGGTCATAGTCAGAGTGTTTCAAGAATTTGAGACTTGCAATGTGGTAGAAAGTACATGCAGATTAGTATATTGACAGAGTCTAAATCATCCAGGGATCAGAGTCCACTACCTCCAGGGCTTTCCAGGATACTCAGGGCTGGCTAAGAAGTGACCAGTAATGCTGGGGATTAGAGTTGACAAGGATGAGAACTGACATGCACATTGTGTCGATTGATCTTTCTTTTGTTGCCTGGAGAAAGTAAGCCAACTTCTAGGGTATAACAGGGTTTCAAACTACATATATGGCTTATAGAGTAGTAATCACCCAAAACCAGATTTTTCACAAAAGTAATATAGGTAACATCACTGTCACTATTTTATTCATGTTTTCTAAAATGCTAATGCATGCCCAGTGCTTCAAAAATGAACAAATTGGCTCTTGGCATCTGTTGAATCCATATATAATTTAATATAGAGTTAAAGCATGCAAAGTTGGTTTCATAAAAAGAGTGGATTGGGATACGTATTTTTTTCAAAATATTTGAGATTTCTAAATATAAGATCTCCTTAATGATTTCCTTAAAACAAAGACAACCTCTTACATCACCACAGTACAATTATTTAAGTCTGATATAATACTGTCAGCTGACCCATAGATCTGATGCAAATTTTTG
Source organism: Spilogale gracilis (assembly GCA_004023965.1). Lineage (NCBI taxonomy): Eukaryota > Metazoa > Chordata > Mammalia > Carnivora > Mephitidae > Spilogale > Spilogale gracilis. The sequence continues at coordinate 27,293 of PITA01000172.1, forward strand.
CTAATTGTGCCAATACCTTTTTTAGAAAAAAAAAGGTTTTCCCTAGTTCATGATCCAATCCAGAATCGCATGTTAAATTCACTTATCATATTTCTTAAGTCCTATTTAATGTAGAACACTTCCTCAGATTCCCTTGCTTTTTTAAATGAGATATTTTGGAAGGCTACTGGGCAGTTATTTTGTAAAATGGCCCTCAATTAAGGTAGTATGATGTTTTTCCTCATGATTAGTTTCAGGTTATGCAGTTTTTGTAGAAGTATCACACAAGTGATTTTGTGTGCTAGACCTTTTAGAAGAAGCAAGTTCTGAATATACTATTATTTAGGGTTTTCAGGAAATGTTACCAAATGATATCCCCTTCCTGTTTTTGAAAAAATGAAGTAAGGATAAATAATAATGTGCAAAAGCATTTCTGCAGTTTACTTGCCTTTTAGTTCTGTAAGTGTTTGGGGTTTTAACTCTTGAACTAGGAAAGGTTTTTACCATGTGGTTATACTTAACAGCACTGAGTTTTCTATCTAAAAGGATACTGTACTCACACAGTAAGCAAACTTAGGTCCATGTAACCCAGCATGATGCTCCAGTGAATGGATGTTTTTAAGATTCATAACATGTACCATGTTCTTAAGAAAGTAACTTAATACAAATGAAAAATAGAATAAAGTTTGAAGAATTGGAAGGATTTATGTTCCTACTTTGTGTAATGGATAAGATGATTATAGTATTTCTATGCAGAAGTCATTTTAAGTACCTCTTTTACTTTGCAAAAATGGTAGCGTGCAGGAATTAAACACATTGGCTTTAGAATCAGACTGCCTGGGGAGAATCCCAGATCTTCAATATCTTAACTAGGAGACTCTAGATTTAACTAATATCAGTTTGCCTATCTGTAAAGAGGATCATGATAGTACTGAATTAATGAGGTTATAGGGGATTAAGTGGAACTGTGTAAGCAAATTCCTTACCATGGCTCCTTCCAGAGAGCCATCACATACAGATATGATCTCATTCTAAATAAATTAGTTCAAATCCAGGCTTCTTCACTTCTGGGACCATGGGCAAGTACTTTATCTCTCTAAATCCCATGCTTCTATTTTGAAACAGAGATAATAATAGTACCCACCTCATAGGGTTCTTGGGAGGACTAGTAATTGTTTAATATATTACTATCTTTCCTGTAAATATTTTTACGATATTGGTAATACAATACTATCTTTCTGAGAAACTCAGTGAAAACCTCATTGCTTTCATAATAATTTGTAAATTTTAAAGTTTTATTTACAACTAAAGAAAATACTGGAACATAGACCTTTAGGGAATATTTGTTTTTCCTCTAAAATATAATTGCTGAAAATTTTTCCTCTTCAGTGAGCACAAGTATCTTATAGGTAACCTTAGGTCTGTTTTATTGTTTGGATTTTGAACTTTTTTTAAAATTTTATTTATTTGACGGAGAGAAACACAGCTAGAGAGGGAACACAAGCTGGGGGACTGAGAGAGGGAGAAGCAGGCTTCCTGCGAAGCAGGAAGCCCGATGTGGGACTCGAACCCTGGTCTCTGGGATCATGACCTGAGCTGAAGGCAGTCGCTTAACCAACTGAGCCACCCAGGCGCCCTATTGTTTGGATTTTGAACAGATGTGGGAATTTAAATTTTATTGTTTATTGTAGGTAAATATATTGACATTGAAATGTATGAAACTTAATGTTTGAGATATGGTGAACTAGGAGATTACCCGGGCCTAATAGCAGAGTTTGTGTGTGTGTGTGTGTGTGTGTGTGTGTGTGTGTGTGTGTGTGTGTTATGTTAACCTTAAGTCTGGAATTAGTGCATCTGACTAGAATTTTACGAGGTTTGGTTAATATTCTAGAACAGTGGCTTCTTAAATTGGACACCAGAATGCTCACTACCATTGTCCACCAGGGGAAACATTTTTCATATGTCACAACAAGAGGATGGTGCAATATATTTTTTTTTCTCCTATCCCATAGAAAAATGTAGTTTGTGCAAGCCTCTCCCTCCCGTCCTCCACAGTTGGCTTAGATCTTGCCTTTGCCTGCACATCAAGTCTAAACCTCATTTTGTGGGGGAATCATTAGGCCCTAGGAGTCTTTAGCACTTTTGTGACATAGACGCATTTGGCAGCTTAGAATTCATTTAATATTCATTTACCTCTTTCCTTTCAATGCAGAAATAATCTTTATAATATCTAGAGAACTAGAACTTGTTTCTTTAGGACATATTGTTCCATTTACTGGGTACCTCAAATTGTTGGGAATGTCTTTCTTACATAGAAGATACGTTGATGACTATGTTAAGAATTAGGTTTTGAACTTGGGCAGTCCCTTTTTCAGGTTCTCTTTTAGAAAATTAAACATTTTCATTATGTAATTCAGAGAGTAGTTTTAATAATAAAATAATAAATGTCAAAATAATAAGTATACATGTCAAGTATATAAAATGTTAAGCACTGAAAAATTTAAAATATTTATTATTTAAAGATAAATTTATTGGGGCCCCTGGGTGGCTCAGTTGGTTAAGCGACTGCCATCGGCTCAGGTCATGATCCCGGAGACCCAGGATCGAGTCCCATATCGGGCTCCCTGCTCAGCGGGAAACCTACTTCTCCCTCTTTCACTCCCCCTGCTTGTGTTCCCCCTCTGGCTGTGTTTCTCTCTGTCAAATAAATAAAAATCGTAAAAAAAATAAAGATAAATTTATTTGAGAGAGAATGAGAAACATAGAGAAAGAGAGCTAGTAAGGGGAGGGGCAGAAGAAGAGAATCTTCAAGCAGACTCCCTGTTGACCTCAGAGCCTCATGCAGGCGGAACCCACAATCCGTATCATGACCAAGCAGAAAGAGCCAGACACTCAATCGACTAAGCCATCTAGGCACTGCTAAACTTTAAAATGTTTAGAATAATTCACAAATAATTTTACCCTGGTTATTTCCCATTTTATGTTTTTATTCTATTTACTATTTCTAAATATTTTCTAGAATTTATATAACTTGATACAACAAAGAGGTCTGTGAGATAGGCAGGGCAGGGATGATTAAGATGCTGAGCCATGAGATGCTGAATAATTTATAGGAGACCACAAAACTGTTGCTATCATAACAAAGACTTATATCCTGATTCCTGGACCATTTTTCTCCTCAGCACACAACCCTACTGGCCACTGTGACTTCAGACCTTTTAGCCTGCCAAGTCAATTTCATAAGTCAATTAGGATATATATTTCAGTGTTGAGAACAATCAGTTCTGTAGGTAGAAGTTGACTTGGGTCTTGGTTAACTTGAGTTCCCTTTTCCCTTAGGAGACACCTCTGGACTTTTTGGTTGTTCTTTAAGATGGGCAGAGCACCAGGACACGGGATTAACAGTTCCCAGATGTGTTAAAAATTAAAAAGGAACAATTAAGAAATTATATGAGGCTGGAATTTACAGAAATATATAGCTCTAAAATTGTACAATTCCTTAATTAGTCTCCATAGGATTATTTGAAATTCTTTTGTTTTAGCTCCTCTATATCTGTTTGCTTTAGCAACTGCTGAAATATATTTGAACAATTTATCCTGCCTGATTGAGGGTATATGAAACATCCTTTATCTGCCTTCTGTTCCTTAGCCTTGAAACAGGTCTTCCTCATCTTCTAGGTCTCCCTACCGGTGTAGAAATTTAAAAGTGTACATTTTTAAAAAAATATTTAATTGGACTTTCAGGGAAGAAATTTTTTTGGACCCAACAACAAAACTCCCATGGAGTTGTTGTACGATATTTATTTTATTCATTAATTCATAAACTTTTGTAAAATACAGATTTACTGATATTAATATAAAAACTTAGAATTTCAGTTTTATAAGAGACTTAATGATTATAACATCCATATTTTATACCATTCCTAAATATCATCAAAAGCATTACCCATGAGTTGTCAAATAGTTGGATAATTTTCAGTAGTGGAAAACTTACTAAAAGCTAGACTTCTAATAATGTTCAAGAATTAAGAATCTTCTAGTTCAAATGCCTTCTTACATTCTGAAGAAAATAAAGGTCAGAAAAATAACAGGTGGATAGTAACCAGAATTCAGATTTGAGTTAATAATTGACCATATTCTGTTGTTTTTCAGGAGTTACAGAATTCAAAGTAGCCTCTTACTCCCCTTAAAGAATATTTTTTGGTTTTTTTGGAGGGGGGGGCAAAGGGAGAGAGAGAGAATCTTAAGCAGTTTCCACATGCAGTGCAGAACTCAACACAGGGCTCATTCTCATGACCCTGAGATCATGACTTGAACTGAAACCAAGAGTCAGACACAACTGACTGAGCCACCAGGCACCCCCCCAAAGACTATTCTGTTGTGACATCTTCTTCTTCTGGTATTAATATAACTGGTCTGGTCTTCTTTTTGTTAGTGTTAGTATAACATATCTGTTGTCATTATTTTTAATCTACTTTCATCTTCAAAGTGGATTTCTTAGTTTGGCCTATGGTTTAGTCTTCCTTTCTACATTATTTGATCTATTTCTATCTTTTATTGTGGCATTTATACAACTTAAATCTAATGTGATTATTGATATGGTTGGGTTTAAATTTACCATCTGTCTATTTGTATTTACATGCACCAATTATTTGTTTCTTTTTCTCTTCCTGTTCTGCCTTTTATGGGGGGGAATGGGTTTTTTTTTAATGATTTTATTGTATATCTTCTGTTGGCGATTAGCTGTGTTTTTTCTTTTTATGTGATTGCTTCAGAGTTTACAGGGCACACATATAATTTTTCCTAGTCCTTAGGTTAACGTTATAGTACTTAATCTATGGTACAAAATTCTTCTGACGATTTTCCTGTCTCAGTCTTTATGCTGTGGTCTCTATGGATTTCATTTCTATATATTCTGTAAACAACACCCTACATTATTATTATTTTGTTTTCAAATTGACAATTATATTTCAAAGAGTGTTAAAAATAATTTAAAAAGTCTTTGTATTTTTCACTTCTGATGTTCTTTAGTCCATTGTGAAAATACAGATTTTCAGCTAGTATTATTTTCATCCTACCAGAATTGTTTTAACTTTCTTTTATAATGCAAGTCTGGATGAGGAGTTATTTCAGCTTTTGTAAGTATGAAAAGTCTTTATTTCAATTTTGTCTTGAAAGATATTTTTCATAGGTATATAATTCAGGATTTACAATTTTCTTGCTTCCTTTTTTCCTTCCTCCCTTTTTCCTTTGTTTTTCTCCCTTCTTTCCTCCCTCCCTCCCTTCCTTCCTTCCTTCCTTCTTACCTTCTTACCTTCCTACCTTCCTTCTATTTTTTTAAAGATGCTGTTCCAATGTCTTCTCATTTGCATTGAATCCAGTGCAAAATCTGCTATAATTCCTACCTTTGTTCCCCTGTATGTAATGTCTTTTCTGTCTGTGGCTCCTTTTAAGATTTCTCTTTATCTCTGGTTTTACACAATTTGATTGTGATGTGCCACAATAAGTACTTCTTGGTGTTTCTTATGCCTGTGGGTTGTTGAGTTTTGTGGATTTGGATTTATAGTTTTCCTCAAAGTTAGAAAATTTTTGGCCATTGTTTCTTCAAACATTTTTTTTTTGCTGTTCACCACACTCCTACTCACTTATGAGTACTCCATTTACATATATTAGAGAACTTGATATATCCCACAACTCCACAACTCAATAATATGGCTTTTTTAAAAGTCTTTTTCACTTTTATTTGGGACAGTTCCTACTTGGTATGTCTCCAAGTTCACTATTTTTTTTCCCCGTAATGGATAATCTCTTTTAATATTATACAATGAATTTTTTATATCAGTCAGTATATTTTTTTAATTTCTATGAGTTTGTCTCTGTTTAATATGGTAAATTTTTCTTCTGCCTTCTTGAACATATGCCATTAGTTATAACGTTTTAGAGTCCTCATCTAATAATTCTAACATTTGTGTAATTTATGGATCAGTTCCTATTGATCTCTTTTTCTCCTTATTGTGGATATATATTCCTGCTTCTTTGTAAATGTAGTCATATTTTTATTGAATGTCAGAAAACCTTGTTAGTCCCTAGATATTCTTGAACTTTCTTTTGAGTTTCTTTTGAGTTGCAGTTAAATTATTTTGAAGTGCTTTCATCCTTTCAAGGCTTGCTTTTAAGCATTGTTAGATGGGACTAGAGCAGTCTTAAGTGCTTAATTTTCTCCATTATTGTATCAGTGTCATTCTGAGTCCTCTCCCATAAACCCTGTGACTTACAGTTTTTGGTTTGATTGGTGGGACCAAGAACTATTTCTGGCCCTGTTCTAATTCTTTTGGTCAGTTCTTTTGAAGTTCTATGAAGAGTCTGAGCTTTTATTCTACTTTCAAGCCAACAACTTAACTGACATAGTGTCATAAATGTTGGCAGAATCTGTAAGATCCTGAGCAGAGGTAACTTCTATGAACCCTAGTTCTCATAGGGCAATGTGAAGAGGACCAAGTGACTCTTGCATGTTCGGTAGGTTTCATTATAGGAGGGAACTCAAAGCTTAGTGAATATAGGCGTTTTATATTGGACAGTAAGTATGCCTACCCCTTACTTCCAAGGAGACATTTATCTATCTTGTAAGAGAATTCAATATATAAACATCCTTGAAATGATATACTAGAACAGATGCAGTTAGTTAATCTTCTTGGATGACATGCATAAACAGTATATTGTTATGGACTTAATTATGAATCCCCCAAATTTAAATGTTAAAGCCTTTATCCCCAATGTGATTGTTTTTGGAGCTAGGACCTTTAAAGAGGTAATAGAGATTAATTGAGGTTATAGGGGCTGGGCTCTAATCCAACATGACTTATGCCCTTAAAAAAGAGGAAGGAAGAGATACCAGAATTACACATTCACAGAGAAAAGACCATGGGAGGACACGGCAAGAAGGGGCCATCTGCAAGTCAATGAAGGCCTTAGGAGAAACAGCCCTGCTAGCATCTTGATCTTGGAGTTCTAGCCACTAGAAGTGTGAGAAAATAAATTCTGTTGTTTAAATCACCCAGTTTGTGATATTTTGTATTGCAAGCCCTGGAGTACTAATGCAGAGACCCATAGGGAATTGTCAGTGAATAGTTCTTTCCCTGACATGAGACAATTCCTCACATGTGTGCCTTGATCTATACTTAGAAGATGACTTGGGGACCCTTTGCAGGTCTCTAAAGTCACTCTTTGCAAAACACTTTCCTGTCTAGTATGCTGTCCTGAAAACTCTAGCTTCCTTGGTATCCCCAGATTCTGGCTCCATTTCCTAAATTAGGGTGACCTTCACATTCTGCTTGTGCTCTCCATCCCTGTGCTTTAGTTTGGAAACTTTCGCTAGATAATAAGCCAGTATAATCAGGGTATTAACCCATTACTTTTCCTTACCTTAGGGGTCATTACTCTGTGATATTCATTTACAGTATCTAAACCATTTTTAACACAAATTTGCCTTGTTTTTAGTTGTTTCACACAGGAAGCTAAATCTAGTCTTGGGTGGAAAAGGAAGTTTTTTTCACTGTAAAGAATAGATGTTAACTTTTAATCTAGGAAGGAATCAAAGCTGACTTGATAATTAGTTTGGAACTAAGTGATGCATCATAGTTTTGATTCAACAACTTCTCAGATTGTCAGATATCCTGAGTCTTTATATCTCATTTTCTCATTTGTACCATTGGAAGAAAAGAAATAAGACTTCCAAGTAGAATGTTGGTATGGTTAGAGAAAATGCTATAGAGGAGATTTGAACTCTCCAGGAAGAAGTTTATGTACAAATATGAGGTTCCTGCATTATTAATAATGCCTGGGGAATTCAAAATACATTATACAGTTTGGTGAAATATCAAGAAAGATCATAGTAAATATGACACCTCTCTCCTGCTACTGTGGGTGTTGCAGTAAAACTCCAGGACACTGTTTATTTTCTTTATTTTTAATTGTTGAGCACTTAAAGCACATCCATTTTTAATCTTAATATCTCTACTTACAACCATGTGTATTTGAGCTTTTTGTGTTTGTTTTATTAAAAAAAAGAAAATCGGAGAGAAATGGTTGAGTTTATCAGAATGAGTAATGAATTAAATGCAGCCAGAAATTGAGTTCCATTACCTAGAATTTTTTCTTTATAACTTCAAAATGGAAGCAACATAGAATAAAATATTTCATTTGATCCAGCCCACCTAATAAAATATTGGGAAATTTTATCAGTGGTGTTGAAAGACTTGGGAAAAATTGAAGGGTGAAAAGAAGCAAGAGGCTGAAGAACATTAGAATGAGGTAACTTTGCCTTGGGGAGAGCCACTATTTAAAAAATACATTTTTTTAAAAAGGCAGCCCTTTACATCAAGAGAAAGATGTCATCCAGGAGAGTACACTGTGAAACTCTTTTTAAATGCTTTTCAAAATCTGTAGCTAAGAAGAATTATCATTTAGAAGTCTTGAAGAAAAACAACTTCTCTTCCCACACACTCACACTGGTGAAAGAAATGCTAAGGAAGAAACTCATTTTTAAGGGTCCTAAAGTTGCTCTATAGGGAAACTTTTTATTTTTTACATCTTTATTTTTTAGAGAAGTTTGAGGTTTACAATAAAACTGAGTAAAACATACAGATATTTCCCGCATATGCCCTGATCACACACATGCATACCATCCTACATTATCAACATCACTCACCAGTGTAGTACATTTTTTTTTTACCAAGGATAAATCTATATTGATATAATTGCTCAAAGTCCATAGTTGACTTTAGGGTTGACTCTTGATGTTGTCACTCAGTGAGTTTGGACAAATATACGGTGACATATACTCAGCATTATAATATGACAGAGTATTTTCACCTCCTTAAATATTCACTCTTATTCTGCCTGTTTACTTGCCTGCCACCTCCCCAACAACCAGTGATCTTTTTATTGTCTCCATAATTTGGCCTTTTCCAGCGTATCCTACAGTTGTAATCAAGCAGTATGTAGTGTCCTTAGATTGGCTTCTTTCACTCAGTAATATGAACATAACATTCCTCCATGTCTTTTCATGGGTGGAGAGAACATTTATTTTTTTTATTTTATTTTTTCAGTGTTCCAATATTCATTGTTTATGCCCCACACCCAGTGCTCCATGCAATACGTGCCCTCAGTATCCACCACCAGGCTCGTCCATCCCCCCAAGATCATTTATTTTTAACATTGAAAATACTCCATTATCTGGACATACCACAGTTTATTCATTCACCTATTGAAGAACATTTTGGCTTTTTCCAAGTTCTGGCAGTTATGAATAAAGCTGCTATAAACACCCATGTGTAGGTTTCTATGTGATCATAAGTTTTTACCTCCTTTGGGTAAATTGCTAGGTTGTATGGTAAGACGATGTTTAATTTTATAAGAAACTGCCAAACCATCTGTCAGTGTAGCTGAATCATTCTGCATTCTCAACAGCAATGTAGGAGTATTCCTGTTACTCTACTTCCTTGTCAGCATTGATGTCATCAGTGTTTCAGATTTTGGCCATTCTAATATATGCTTCATGCTGTCTTGTTGTTTTAAGTCACATGCCTTGATGACATATAATGTGGAACATCTTTTTATATCTTTTATTGCCACTTTATATATTTTTGGTAAAGGGTCTTTTGTGATCTTTGGCCCATTTTAAAATCCAGTTGTTTTCCTATTGTTGAATTTTAGAAGTTCTTCGTACAGGGTCATCTGGGTGGCTCAGTTGGTTAAGCATCTGCCTTAGGCTTGGGTCATTATCCCAGGGTCCTGGGATCAAGCCCCATATTGGGCTCCCTGCTCAGCGGGGAGTCTGCTTCTCTCTCTCTATTCCCCCTGCTTGTGCACTCTCTCTCTCTGTCTCTGTGTGTGTGTGTGTGTGTGTGTATGTCAAATAAGTAAATAAAATACAAAAAAAGTTCTTTGTACGTTTTGAATCTTTTATCAGATGTCTATTCCAAATATTTGCTTCCAGTCTGTGGTTTGTTTTCCTATTCTCCTGATGTTATGTTTCACAGAGCAGAATTTTTAATTTTAATGAAGTTCAGGTTCTCAGTTATTTGTTCATGGATTGTTTGGTGTTATATCTAAAGAGTCACCACCATATCCAAAGTCTTCTAGGTTTTCTTCTATGTTATCTTATTAAGAATTTTATAGTTCTGAATTTTACATTTAACTCTGATCTATTTTGAGATAATTTTTGCGAAAGGTGTAAGGTCTGTGTCTAGATTAATTTTTTTTGACATGTGAATGCCTAGTTGTTCCAGCACCATTTCTTGGAAGAGCCTTGTCTTTTCTCCATTGTATTTATTTTGCTCTTCTGTTAAATATGAGGTAATTACATGGGTCTATTTCTGGGCTCTCTGTTGTGTCCCATTAGTTTGACTGTTCTTTCATGAAAACCACATTGTCTTGATTACTGTAGCTTTATATTAAGTCTTCAAGCCAGGTGGCATTAGTCCTCCAAATTTCTTCTCTGTTGATATTGTTTTAGCTTTTTGTTTTGTCTTTTGTTCTCCATATAAACTTTGGAATAAGTTTATTGATATCCATAAAATAACTTTCTGGGGTTTTTGTTGGGATTGTATTGAATCCATAGGTCAAATTGAGAGGAAAAGATATCTTGACAAAATTGAGTCTTCCTGTCCATGAACTCAGAATATCTCTCCATTTATTTAGTTATTCTTTGATTTTTGTTCAGAGTTTTGTGGTTTTCCTCATACAGATCTTTTGTATTTTATAAAATTTTTATTTAAATTCAATTTAGGTAACATGTGGTGTATTATTAGTTTCAGAGGTAGAATTTAGTGATTCATCAGTTACATATAACACTCAGTACTCATTCCATCAAGTGCCCTCTTTAATAAATCACCCAGTTAACCCATCCCCCTACCTACCTCCCTTCCAGCAACCCTCAGTTTGTTTCCTAGAGTTAAGAGTCTCTTATGGGGGCACCTGGGTGGCTCAGTCATTAAGCATCTGCCTTTGGCTAAGGTCATGATCCCAGGGTCCTGGGATCAAGCCCCGCATCGAGCTCCCTGATTGACAGGAAGCCTGCTTCTCCCTCTCTCAGCCCCCCCACCCCGCTTGTGTTCCCTTTCTACCTGTGTCTTTGTCTCTGTCTTGTTGATATAATAATAATTAAATAAATAAAATGTTTTAAAAAAGAGTCTCCTATGGCTTGCCTTTCTCTATGTTTTTATCTTATTTTATTTTTCCTTCCCTTCCTAGGTATTCTATTTTTTAAGTGCTAACCACCCAGGAAAATCTCACTATTTTAATGCTAGCTAGTTCAAAGCCTTAATTCTATCTGCAACCTTAACTTCCCTATTCCCTGTAGCATAATATATTCAGAGTTTCTGGGCATTAGAACATGGACCTCTTTGGGAGGCCATTAATCTGCCTTGCACAAGACCTGAGACATGGAAGGCTTTCAAATAATAGTTGTTGCATGAAAGATTGCATGGATAAATGGATAAACGAATGAATAAATAAGCATTAAGTGAAAAGTGTGGTAATGTTGGGGCGACTCAGGTTGATATCCAGGAAATAGAGCTGTTTACCAGCATTGAGGACAAAGTAAACAAAACCTTGAATAAACTTATTAAACAGTGTTTAAAGTCAAAGTTTGGGGTTATCTTTGGGGTCCACAGGTCATAGAATTTCTAATAGGAAAAAGTGCATAAAGCTGGATCATGGACATCATCTGTTTCTTTTCACTGAAAAAAAAGATATACACTATAGGACAGAGATTCTCAAATTTTAGGATGCACCTGAATCTGAAAGTCTTATTAAAATGCATATTTCTGGGTCTCAGTCTACATCTGGCAATATCTAGTCAGTAGGTCTGGAATAAGATGCAAGAACTTGGCTTCCAACAAATTCTGAGGTAATGTTGTTGGTCCAGGAGCTGCACTTTGGGAGCAACAGGTATAATACGACACAGATTTTTAAAGAGGCCAATCTTTGGGCTCAAGTAGCTATCCAGTCATTTATTAGTTGTGAGGTATCTGGCAAGTTATTTAACTTCTTTTAAGTTCAGTTTCTTTGGCTCTAGGCTGAGAATAAAGTTTATAGGGCTATTAAAAAAGATAATGTAAGTAAAATTTACTACTTTAAAAAAAGATTTTATTTGAGAGTTAGGGAGAGAGAGAGAGAGAGAGAGAGAGAGAGAGAGAGAGAGAGAGAGAGAACAGACACAAGCAGCAGGGGAAGGGCAGAGGGAGAGGGAGAAGTAGACTCCCCTCTGAGCAGGGAGCCTGACTGGAGGCTAAATCCCAGGATTCTAGGATCATGACCTGAGGCAAAGGAGATGCTTAACCGACTGAACCACTCAGGTGCCCCAAAATGTACTACTTGATTAAAACATATGTACATTTCCTGTCTTCTAAAAGATACTCAACAAATACTGATACCCTCCACTTTCCCCTTGCAATAAAATTACTACGTTCAGTAATGGGTCGGAGTGAGCACAGTGGAATGGAGCAGTGTTTAGTGTGTCATCAGAAATAGAAGTGTGTGGGCGCCTGGGTGGCTCAGTGGGTTAAAGCCTCTGCCTTCAGCTCAGGTCATGATCTCAGGGTCCTGGGATCGAGGCCCACATCGGGCTCTCTGCTCAGCAGGGAACCTGCTTCCTCCTCTCTCTCTGCCTGCCTCTCTGCCTACTTGTGATCTCTCTGTCAAATAAATAAATAAAACCTTTAAAAAAAACAAAAGAAATAGAAGTGTGAAGCTCCCAGATCTTATATTAGGTGATACAGAAAGATGGCCAGTCTCATTTACATGAGGCAGGAGGAAGGAAAAACTGCTAAGTTAAGGTCCTTGTACTAAAACTGGGTAGCACCCTAGCCTTAGCTGCAGCCTAAGATCTTGTTTGGCTTAAAGCTAATGGATACCATTTATAGTAATTAGTTAGCTCTTTTGTTTATAAATGACAATAAAACTTATTACCAGTGTATCTTTTTAAAATTATATCTGATTTGGGATCATTGATGAATGTTGATTTTAGACTTTTCTTTGAGGGAAAACCTATGTTTTTCTACTCAGTTCTCTGGGGAAATATCTCTCTTTATGAAGTTTTTCCTTTTTTGGTCAGATAAATGTGATTTACTTGTATTTTATAAATATAATATTTCAAAAATTATATAAGAATCTTAAAATGCCCCAAATCCTCATTATTCTGTCAACTATTTCAAAATGTTGCAGTTTGTATTGGTATAGTTCCTTCTATTTGATAATCATCGGTAATTCAGTTTGTAAGTATTGTTGCTCAGTGAAATCTTATTAGAAGTTATGCCCTGAAAGTGTAGATCCTGTCTCATTTTAAACTGAAGTTATTCTTAAAAACCAGTCTTTTTTGTTCTAGTAAATTGGAATATGCTTGTGAAGTATCAAGCAATATATTGTACAGAATTTGAACTTTGCAACTTTTATTATATCAATTCCATGGTCCAGTAATCATTGAAGGTGTTTATAGAAAATTTCTTTCTGCTTCTAGTAGACATTCTTGCCATCATATCAAAAATCCTCTTTACCTGGATGTTGTTCCTATCCTTCAGCTATTGTGAATTTTGGCTACCAACATTTACAGCTGGCCCCTTCTGGAGAATTGCCTTCATCTTGCTGGAGAGATAACGTACTCCCCTAAACTTAGCGCCACTCACACTCTCAGAGGCAGACTGGTATGAACATACAAATGGCAGTATCAGGGGCGCCTGGGTGGCTCAGTTGGTTAAGCAACTGCCTACGGCTCAGGTCATGATCCTGGAGACCCAGGATCGAGTCCCACATCGGGCTTCCTGCTCCGGGGGAAGCCTGCTTCTCCCTCTCTCTCTCCCCCTGCTTGTGTTCCCTCTCTGGCTGTGTTTCTCTCTGTCAAATAAATAAAATATTTAAAAAAACAAACAAACAAACAAACAAAAACAAATGGCAGTATCTACTTTGGTGCAGTTCATGCTCCGGTGTTCCCTGTAAGGTTCATGCTCAATGTGGACTCCAGGCTAAACCACATTCTTGTTTTTGTTTTTGTTTTTTTTGTTTGTTTGTTTTTTACTTGCTGTATCTGCTTCCTTAACTTCCTTTCTCCTGAGAAATTCCACCATAAATTACTTGCTCAAGAATTCCCATCTCCATCTCTGCCTTTGGGGAAACCAACTCAGTATTCCTGAAATGAAAAATTATTTCTGACTTAAATTTGGCTTTTATCTTCCAATATTTTATTGCAAAGATGAAGGTATTGAATTACTATGCCTATACTGTCTACCTAGGATAATAGTAAATTAGACATCATACAACAGGTATTTGGTGTAGGATTTTAAATCACTTAACCTGACTATCATCAGTTTACAAACATGATCCAGAACGGTGAACTTGAAGACTACATCTTTGGTCTGGAACCAGGAATGAGAGAGAGAACAAAAAGGGTAGAGGAACCAGTTGCTGTCACAATGATGAGGGGCAAAGATGGTTCTATGTGCAAAGCAATGAAAGTATGGCCTGGTAAGCCAATGGCCAACAACTGAGAAACACAATTTGAGATTCTTTAGGATACAAAGCTACAAAGATACCTGTCTCCTAGGAGATAGAATCAAATTTACCTGCATGTTCAATTGTTGATGTTTCGTTAAAAGTCATAAGGGAGAAAGCAAATATTTAACTGTAATGATCCATGTTCCCATGTTTAAATATAATCTCCATGTTACTGTGTCATTCTAGTGCCTCCCCTTCTGCTACTGATTATGTAATTAGTTTTTCAAAAATAGAGAATTGCTTGGAAATTAATTTTCAATTTGTAATGCTGGTAAAAATCCATCCTCCTTCTCCACCCCAACCTCTCAAAGAGATTTAGTTGATTTTATTTACATAGAGTCATTTAAGATGCCTGGTGTTCTGCCAATGTAAGGAAGCACTCCTAACAGAAATAACAGTACCGACTTATTCAGACTTCCTCTTCCAGTGTATTTTGACGTAAACTTAGTCTGTTGATTACCTTCTTCAGATGTTACTCATCAGCTGCCTCTCTCTACTCTCAGCATTTTCTGTTCTGTTCAGCTTTGAACTTATATTTTCCCTCCTGACAGGACATTTCCTCAACCTGCTTTTCTAATGATAAATATTTTTTTTTTGTAAAATCTTGTAACGAGTCACATTTTTTAAATTTATTTTTTATTTTTTTTAAAGATTTTATTTATTTGACAGAGAGAAACGCAGCCAGAGAGGGAACACAAACAGGGGGAGTGAGAGAGGGAGAAGCAGGCTTCCCACCGAGCAGGGAGCCTGATGTGGGACTTGATCCCGGGTCTCCGGGATCATGACCTGAGCTGAAGGCAGTCGCTTAACCAACTGAGCCACCCAGGTGCCCCTGAGTCACATTTTTTTTTAAAGATTTTATTTATTTGACAGAGAGAAACATAGCCAGAGAGGGAACACAAGCAGGGGGAGTGAGAGAGGGAGAAGCAGGCTTCCTGCCCGGCAGGGAGCCTGATGTGGGACTAGATCCCAGGTCTCCAGGATCATGACCTGAACTGAAGGCAGTTGCTTAACCAACTGAGCCACCCAGGCACCCCAAACGAGTCACGTTTTTAACTGCTTGGCATAACCTGGCACTATAGACTATTCCTCCATCTGTAGATAAAAGATCCCAGTGAACAAAACAAAACAACAACAACAAAAAACACATTTGAGGGGCACCTGGGTGGCTCAGTTGGTTAAGTGTCTGTCTGTCTTTGGCTCAGGTCATGAACCCAGAGTCCTGGAATCTAGCCCCATGTTGGGCTCCCTGGTTGGTGGGGAGCTGCTTTTCCCCTATCCTTCTTGCTTGTGTTCTCTCTCACTATCTCGGTCACTATTTCTGTCTCTCACTCTTAAATAAATAAAATATTTTTAAAAATAAAATGAAAATAAAAAGGGTTGAGTGAAAAATTACATAAATGAAATCACTAAACTTCTGCACAATATATCCTGAATCATTCTTTTTTCAGAGAGTGGGGGAGGGGGAGGAGGAGAGGGAGAGAGAATCTTTAAGCAGGCGATCTTACAACCCTGAGATTATGATGTGAGCAGAAATCAAGAGTCAATTGCTTAACCAACTGAGCCACCCAGGAACCACTATCCTTATTTATTCTTTAATGAATAATCTGATTTTTAAAATATTAACATTTTGTTCTTAGAAGATTTTCCTTTTCAGTTTGCCTGAAGGGGATAAAATAAATTCCTCTTCTGGGAAAGCCCTTAATTTTATAGACAAAGAGTCTGAGGTCCAGAAATGTTAGTATTTGTATTCACCCTCATGATTTGTAACTATAATTCATCAATTTTGTGGTATTGTATGGTATTTATAATTGTAATTCATTTATTATTCTAATTATCTGTTTTATTATTGCATTTGAATAGCATCCTGGTTTTGCTCTAAAAACAATGCTGCTAAGAACTGTTTATATGAATATATCATGATTAATTAAGCAAGAGTTTACTTGTTATTATTTACCTGAAAGTGGAAAAGCTGGAACATAAAATATGTGCATTTCTTGTTGCACTTTATAAAGCCAGTTCATTTTCCAAAGTGGTTATACCAAGTCACATTTCACTGTAGTACATGATAGTTCCATTTAATTCATATCCCTGTGTTAATTCACATCCCTATGTTAATTCACATCCTTATCAAAATATGTTTGATAGTTTAATTTTTTCCCCTGACATTGTTGGGTATGAAATAGCATCTAATTATGTCTTCAATTTGTACTTTCTTGGTTAGTGATGAGACTGATAAGATGATTTATATGTTTATTCGTTATTTTAGTTTCTTCTTTTGCAAAGTCCCTCTCTAGGTAAGTGCTCATTTTTTTTCTTCTTTTTTTACAAAATAATTTATTTTATTTTTTCAATGTTCCAAGATTCATTGTTTCTGCACCACACCCAGTGCTCCATGCAATAAGTGCCCTCCATAATACCCCCCACCAGGCTCACCCATCTCCCCAACCCCTCCCTTCCAAAACCCTCAGTTTGTTTCTCAGAGTCCATAGTCTCTCATGCATCATCTCCCTCTCTGATTTACCCCAGTTCACATTTCCTTTCTTTCTTCTAATGTCCTCCATAAGTAAGTGAAACCATATGATACTTGACTTTCTCTGCTTGGCTTATTGCCCATTTTTTCTATTGAATTATTTGTCTTTTTCTTATTGATACCCTGACAAAAGAGGTAAAATATGAAAGACTATGTTAAGTATGATTACATTTTTTATAAAGATGAAAACCAGGCACAAATAATTTATATTGTTTATGCAGGCCTACATGTATGTTAAATTTAGTTGTAGGGGGCGCCTGGGTGGCTCAGTTAGTTTAGACTCTGCTTTCAATTCAGATCATGATCTCAGGGTCCTGAGATCAAGGCCCATGTGGGGCTCCCTGGTTAGCTGGAAGCCTGCTTCTCTCTTTCCCTCTAACCAACCCCCCCCTTCCGTGCTCTCTCTCTCTTTGTCAAATAAATTAAAAAAATGTAAAGTTAGTAGTAAAAACAAGGGAATTATTATGCCCCAAACCAGGATAGTGTTGACACTTGGGGGAAGGAAGTAGTTATGATTAAGGAGGAGTATGTAGGGGGTTGCTGCAGTGCTGGCAATATTCTACTTTGTGACTAAACATTAGATATATGATTTCTCACTCCATTAATATTTGCTTAACTGTAAATAGCAGTGTATACTCTACTCTGAATATAAATGTGAAAATTGAAAAAGTTACACTTTCCATCTGCTTGCTACTATTAATTAGAAATGCAACTGCTTTTTATACATTTTTTAATCAAGCAACTTTTTAGAAACTTATTTGTAATTACAAAATCTGTAGATGGTGATTTTCAAATATTTTTATTATTAACATATAATTTATTTTTTGTTTCAGGGGTACTTGTCTGTGATTCATCAGTCTTACACAATACACAGTGCTCACTACAACACTTACCCTCCCCAACATCCATCACACAGCCACTCTATCCCTCCCACCCCCATCTACTCCAGTGACCCTCAGTTTGTTTCCTGAGATTAAGAGTCTCTTATGGTTTGTCTCCCTCTCTGGTTTCTTGTTTCATTTTTCCCTCCCTTCCCCTATGATCCTCTGCCATGTTTCTCAAATTCCACATATAAGTGAGGTCATATGACAGATGTCTTTCTCTGATTGAGTTATTTAACTTAGCATAATACCCTCTAGTTCCATCCACATCATTGTAAATCTATGATTTCATTTTTGATGGCTGAATAATATTCCACTGTGCATGTATACCACATCTTCTTTATCCATTCATCTGTTGATGGACATCTGGGCTCCTTCCATAGTTTGGTTATTGTGGATATTGCTGCTATAAACATTGGGATTCTTGTGCCCTTGCAGATCACTACATTTATATCTTTGGGGTAGATACCCAGTAGTTCAATTGCTGGATGAGAGGGTAGTTCTATTTTCAACTTTTTGAGGACCCTCCATACTGTTTTCCAGAGTGGCTACACCA
This sequence comes from Spilogale gracilis, assembly GCA_004023965.1. NCBI lineage: Eukaryota > Metazoa > Chordata > Mammalia > Carnivora > Mephitidae > Spilogale > Spilogale gracilis. The sequence goes on from PITA01000172.1 coordinate 45,792, forward strand.
GCTTGCATTCCCACCCACAGTGTAGGAGGGTTCCCCTTTCCCCACATCCTCACCAACACCTGTCATTTTCTGACTGGTGTGAGGTGGTACCTCATTGTGGTTTTGATTTGTGTTTCCCTGATTCCAAGTAATGTTAAGCACTTTTTCATGCGTCTTTTGACCATTTGGAAGTCTTCTTTGCAGAAATGTCTGTTTATGTCTTTTGCCCATTTCTTGATTGGATTATTTGTTCCTTGGGTGTTGCATTTGATAAGTTCTTTACAGATTTTTGATATGTGACCTTTATCTGATACGTCATTTGCAAATATCTTCTCCCATTCTGTTGGTTGTCTTTTGTTTTTTGTTGCTATTTCCTTTTCTGTGCAAAAGCTTTTGATCTTGATGAAGTCCCAGTAATTCATTTTTGCCCTTGTTTCCTTTGCTTTTGGTGATGTATTCAAGAAGAACTTGCTACAGTCAAGGTCAAAGAGGTTGTTATTTGTGTTCTCCTCGAGGATTCTGATGGATTCCTGTCTCATAATTAGGTCTTTCATCCATTTTGAGTCTCTTTCTCTGTATAGTGTAAGACAATGGCCCAGTTTCATTCTTTTGCATGTGGCTGTTCAATTTTCCCAACACTGTTTGTTGAAGAAACTGTCTATTTTCAACTGGATATTCTTTCCTGCTTAGTTGACCATGAGTTGAGACTCCATTTCTGAGCTCTTTATTCTGTTCCATTGATCTGTTAGTTTTTGTGCCAGTACCATACTGTCTTGATGATTACAGCTTTATAATAGAGCTTGAAGTCTGGAATTGTGATGCTGCCAACTTTGGTTCTCTTTTTCAACATTCCTCTGGCTATTTGGGGTCTTTTCTGGTTCCACTCAAATATTAGGATTATTTGTCCCATTTCTTTGAAAATTGATGGCATTTTGATAGGGATTACATTAAATGTGTAGATTGCTCTAGGTAACATAGGCATTTTAACAATATTTGTTTTCCCATTTCATGAGCATGGAATGTTTTCCCATTTCATTGTGTCTTCCTCAATTTCTTTCATGAGTATTCTATAGTTTTCTGAGTACAGATTATTTGCCTCTTTGGTTGGATTTATTCCTAGGTATCTTATGGTTTTGGATGCGATTGTAAATGGGATCATCTCCTTAACTTCTCTTTGTTCTGTTTTGATTTTGGTGTATAGAAATGCAACTGATTAATGTGCATTGATTTTATATCCTAACACTTTACTGAATTCCTGTATGAGTTCTAGCAGTTTTGGAGTGGAGTCTTTTGGGTTTTACATATAAAGTATCATATGATCTGCAGAAAGTGAGAGTTTGACTTCTGTGCTGATTTGGGTGCCTTTCATTTCTTTTTGTTGTCTGATTGCTGAGGATAGGGCTTCTAGTACTATGTTGAATAGCAATGGGGATAGTGTGGACAGCCCTGCCATGTTCCTGACCTTAGGGCAAAAGCTCTCAGGTTTTCCCCATTGAGAATGATATTTGCTGTGGGTTTTTCGTAGATGGCTTTTATGATATTGAGGTATATACCCTCTATCCCTACAGTGTGAAAAGTTTTGATCAAGAAAGCGTTCTGTACTTCGTTAAATGCTTTTTCTGCATCTATTGAGAGTATCATATGGTTCTTGTCCTTTCTTTTATTAATGTAGTGTAACACATTGATTGATTTGCAGATGTTGAACCAACCTTGCAGTCCAGGAATAAATCCCATTTGTCATGGTGAATAATCCTTTTAATGTACTGTTCGATCGTATTGGCTAGTATTTTGGTAAGAATTTTTTCATCCATGTTCATAAGGGACATTTGTCTGTAATTCTCCATTTTGGTGAGGTCTTTGGTTTGGGGATCAAGGTAATGCTGGCCACATAAAATGAGTTTCTATTTTTTTTGGAACAGTTTCGGAAGAAAAGATATTAATTCTTCTTTAAATGTTCAGTATAAATCCCCTGGGAAGCCATCTGGCCCTGGGCTATTTTTTGTTGGGAGATTTTTTATTATTGCTTCAATTTACTTTCTGGTTATGGGTCTGTTCAGGTATTCTGTTTCTTCCTGGTTCAGTTTTGGTAGTTTATAGTCTCTAGGAATGCATCCACTTCTTTCAGATTGTCTAATTTGTTGGCATATAGTTGCTTATAATATGTTCTTATAATGTTTGTATTCCTTTTACTTATTTATTTGTTTGTTTGTTTATTTAGTGTTCCAAGATTCATTGTTTATGCCCCAGACTCAGTTCTTCATGCAATGCATGCCCTCAATACCTACCACCAGGCTTGCCCATCCCCCCACCCCCGCCCCTCCAAGACCCTTAGTTTGCTTCTGCGTCCAAAGAATTGTTTGTATTTCTTTGATGTTGGTTGTGTTCTCTCATCTTTCATTCATAATTTTATTTGTTTGGGTTCTGTCTCTTTTCTTTTTGATAAGTCTGGCCAGGGGTTTATCAGTCTTGTTAATTCTTTCAAAGAATCAGCTCCTAGTTTCCTTGATTTCTTCTGTTCTTTTTTTGGTTTCTATTTCATTGATTTCTGCTCTGATCTTTATTATTTTTCTTCTCCTGCTAGGATTAGACTTTCTTTATTTTTCTTTAGCTCTTGTAGGTGTAGGATTGGGTTGTGTATTTGAGAGCTTTCTTGTTTCTTGAGAAAGGCTTGTATTGTTATATACTTTCCTCTCAGGACTGCCTTTGCTGTGTCCCAAAGATTTTGAACAGTTTTGTTTTCATTTTCATTTGTTTCCATGATTTAAAAAAAATTCTTCTTTAAGGTTGACCCATTCATTCCTTAGTAGGATGCTCTTTAGTCTCCATGTATTTGAGTTCCTTCCAACCTTACCTTTGTGACTGAGTTCTAGTTTCAAAATATTATGGTCTGAAAATATGCAGGGAATGATCCCAGTCATTTGGTACCTGCTGAAACCTGCTTTGTGACCCAGGATGTGATCTATTCTAGAGAATATTTCATGTGCTCTAGAGAAGAATGTGTATTCTGTTGCTTTGGGATGGAATGTTCTGAATATATCTGTGAAGTCCATCTGGTCCAGTGTGTCATTTAAAGCCCTTATTTCCTTGTTGATCTTTTGCTTAGATGATCTGTCCATTTCAGCTAGAGGGGGTGGTAAAGCCCCCTACTATTATTGTATTATTGTCAATGTGTTTTTTTGATTTTTATTAGTTGGCTTATGTAAATCAGCTGCTCCATGTTAGGGGTGTAAATATTTACACTTGTTACATCTTCTTGTTGTAAAGACCCTCCTTCCTCATCTCTTAATATAATCTTTGCTTTAAAATCTAATTACTTATTATAAGGATTGTCACCCTGGCTTTCTTTTGATGTCTATTAGCATGAGAAATTGTTCACCCTCTCACTTTAAATCTGGAGGTGTCTCTAGGTCTAAAATAAGTCTCTTACAGATAGCATATCAAAGGGTCTGCTTAATTATCCAATCTGATACCCTCTGTCTTTTGATTGGGGCGTTTAGCCCATTTACATTCAGTATTGTTATTGAAAGATATGAATTTAGTACAATTGTATTGCCTATAAGGTGACTATTACTGTATATTGTTGTCTCTGTTCCTTTCTGGTCTATGTTACTTTTGGGCTCTCTATCTGCTTAGAGGACCCCTTTCAATATTTTTTGTAGGGCTGGTTTGGTGCTTGCAGATTCTTTTAGTTTCTGTTTGTCCTGGAAGCTTTTTATCTCTCCTTCTATTTTCAGTGACAAGCCTAGCTGGATAAAGTATTTCTTGGCTGCGTTTTTTTTTCTTTTCTCATTTAGTACCCTTGTTCTTTTTTTTTTTATTCTTGAAGACATTTATTTATTTGAGAGAGATAATATGTGTGAGAGAGCACAAGCAGGGGAGGCAAAGGCAGAGGGGCAGAGAGAGGGCAGAGAACCTCAAGCGGACTCCATCTCAGGACCCTGAGATCAGGACCTGAGCTGAAAGCACAGTCAAACACAAAACCAACTATGCCACCCAGGCATACCTAGATGGTGATTTTTAAAAAATACAGTGCTATTATCAGAGAAAAATGATAGTATTGTTTTTCCCTGTCTAATCATTTGACTTATTTCTCTTCACTGATAATTCTGGCTTTTAATTTCAGCATAATGTTGAATAGAAGTCATATCATGCTCCTGAATCTAAAGGGAACATTCTTTATGTTTTTCCATTAATTGTGATTTTTATTATAGGTTTTGAGGTGTTCTCTTTATCCAACTAAGGAAGTTTCCTTCTGTTACTTTTTTTGAGGTAATTATTTTAAATTACAAATTCATTTTAAATTTCCTCAAGCATATTTTCTTCACCTATTGAACTTGTCATATTCTATCCCATATTTTTTTTAATTTTTCAAGTTCAATACAGATATTTTTATATCTGTTCATTTTATATTTATCTAATATTTAACGACTTTTATTTTTAAATCTGTCATATTATACTTCTTTTTATGTTCTCTTTCTAATAATTCAAATATATGGAGTATCTGTAAGTCTGTTTACACCGATGCTTTTGCTGGCTTTCTTGTACTTTACCTCATTTTATGTTTTGTGATTTTTGAATTTGAGGTCATAATTATGGAAACTTTACCCCTAGAAAGTCTTTGAAACCTGGGTTTTATTGGTGAGTTTATCCAAAAATTATGTTTATTTTCTTTTGCAGGATACCAGGAGGTTTGACCAGCTCTGGTGCTTTAAGTTCTTGGCTAGAGATTTTTCATACTAGTGTAGGGAAATTCAGGTTGCAAATTCACATAAGAGTTGGATCTTGGCTACACATTTTCAAGGAGGATTTATTTTTTCTTCCCCCACATTCAATACTGAAGTTTAGTGGGACTATTTTCTTGCATTCTTGAGATAGGTATGGGGGGAGGGAGGTAGACTTGCTTCTAGTATATTCTTATTTTGAAGGCATAGTTCCTTGAGACCCTAGCTCTCTGGGTGTGTGGGGGGGTTGTTTCCTATTATGTAACCCAACTTGGCTGACTCCCAGAATTTGCATGTTTTCCTCTGGATCTTGAGAAGATCTTAAAACTAAAGTTCAAGTTGACATCTTTGTCAGGTGTTAATAAGTTGAACGCCATCCCTCAACTTATTTTTCTTCTGGGTTCTAGCTTACCTTTATCTTACTGGCTTCTGAGTATTTCTTTACCAGTTTTTCAACTCTTAGACACCATTAAAAATATTTCTAAAGTATTTTGTCCAGCTTTTTTTTTTCTATTGAAATGGTGTGTTCAGGTTGCTTAGTTGGCTAGAATGTCAGAATGCAATAATTTAAACTTTATGATTTCTGACCTGTCTTTCAACTTTGTGGTTGATGCTCTGTTCACTATATTAAAGATATTTGGTTGGTAAGTGCCATATTTCTAAAAAGAAATAACTTGTGAGAGCAAGCAATATAATTGTCCACTCATGAAAGGGCTTTGGGCCACATGTTCCCATAGCTTATGCATCAGTGTCCTTGCCTTAGGCTATTCTATTTAACACATAAGGGATTCATAGTTAAATTATAAATTCAGTTTAACTAAAACTCCTTCTCTAACCGTTCCTATAATGCAATAACAATGCTTTGATATTGTTGAGATTTCTTTGATTTGATAGAAAATAGCTGTCTAAGGTGTCATAATTGATATGGTATAAGATTATACCTTTAATGATATAACCTCTTACAAATTTAACACTTCTTTTTCTGTTAAACAGACATTATTTTCTTGATAAGAGTATGGTCTTCTCAGTTATATATTTCTTTCCTTGGTTATCTGTAATTATTATTCTAGCAATGGTAACAGTACCAACTTCACAGAGTTATGAGACTTTTTTTTTAAGATTTTATTTATTTGACAGAGAGAAACACAGCCAGAGAGGGAACACAAGCAGGGGGAGTGAGAGAGGGAAAAGCAGGCTTCCTGCTGAGCAGGGAGCCAGATGTGGGACTTGATCCCCGGTCTCCGGGATCATGCCCTGAGCTGAAGGCAGTCGCTTAACCAACTGAGCCACCAAGGCGCCCCGAGTTATGAGACTTTTACGAATACAAGTATGTGAAAGATTTTTGCAAATCATAAAGCAATACAGGGTTACCAAATATATTTTATGAAGTTAAATATTACATTATCTGAATTCTCTCATAACACCTAGAAAAATCATGGGATACAATTTTATTTTTCTTTCTAAATTATGAACTTAATGATGGAAGAAACTTATTTAATCAAATGAAATCTCTAGAATTTAGCACTGTGCTTGGCCTATAGTAAACATTCAATGACAAAGAATGTTTAACTGATTATAAATAAGAGATACTTTTAATGGATATTTTAAAATACATCTTATATCACAGAAATATTTTTAAGGGGTATTTATTTAGACTAAGGATTTTTCATGTCTCTTGCTATCTTCATGTTTTGTATCTGCTAAAAGTTATTTGTAATAGCTGAAAATAATAGGCCTTCGTGAGGTAAGGGCAATATTAAGATAATTTTTCCATGTGTAAAATGGGAAAATTTGGTTGAATAATGTAAAATGTTTTTCCCAGTTGTAAGAGCCTATAAAGTTTGATATTAAATGAAATGTAGATTTTTATTTTCTGCACTGTGTGCTAATGTGCTTTTAGCCTAGAAAAAATGTACTGGAAGACATGTAGGCAAATGTATACAGATATGCAAAATTTGCAAACATAGGCAAATTTCTTCTATAATACTTACCTAGCCCACTCTTCAAATAGGACTTTGCATAGCACTACTTATGTAAAGAATCCTACTTAGATTGCTTTTCAAAGGCATAACCTATTGCTTCATCATTTCTTTCTCTTACCATCAGTCCAATAAAACAATTCATGAGATTGTGTTGATGTATTTATGGAGGAATAATTATAGCTAGACTCAGTCTATATTATCCTGAACTATTTAAACATAATGAAGTACAGTATCCTTGTAATTGTTCTTTCAGCAGAAATAGTGAGGAGTAGTTAGGAATTTCACATTTAATTGTAAGGAAGGTCTAATGCCTTAGACCTCAGGATAAGTAGAAATTTTGAGGTCAGCAGATTATAAATATGTTCAGTTTGTAAATTTCCATCAGGTTTTTAGGTATGTGGAGGATATACTAGGTGAGGACCAATTATAAATACAAACAGTTTTTACATTGTTTATATGTGTGTGTGTGTGTGTGTGTGTGTGTGTGTGTGTGTGTATCTTGAATTTCTTTAAACATCTACTATCTAGAATGGCACTATGAACAATACTGGTGCTTCATAAATGGTTAATAAATACTATATGATTGATGGTTGCACTTGTGGGGCATAAGCAGTAACATGGAGGACAGTAGAAGAAGGAAAGGAAATGTGAACTGGGGTAAATCAGAGAGGGAGATGAAGCATGACAGACTTTGGACTCTGAGAAACAAACTGAGGGTTTTGGAAGGGAGAGGTTGGGGGATGGGTGAGCCTGATTGAGGGTATTAAGGAGGGCAGGGATTGCATGGAGCACTGAGTGTGGTGAATAAACAATGAATCTTGGAACACTGGAAAAATATTTAAAAAATACTGTATGAGAATTGAGTGGATTTCAAAATTAATATTTTACTTGAAGAAATAAAAGAGGAGCCTCAATCTTTCCATTACAAATATTTCTTCATTCATAGGGCATAGTCTTTTAATATTTAGTCCAATTTATGAAGGTTGTCAAATGCCCTTCCACTCACTTTCTGATAACTAAAAACATTGCTGTTTAAGATTTTCTCCATTTTCTCTAGTTGTACATTAAAAGCAAGAAAGAAAAGCAAAGATTAAATGGAAGGACACATTCTAAATATTCCTGAAGAGATAACATTTTGTTGTCAGTTTAGATTGTGAAGTGAGTGGATGGAAATCAAAATGCAGTCACAAGAGGTAGTCTTTTAAGACTTCTTTTGAAGTCCATATTACCCATGGAGAGTTCACAGGTTATCTGTGTGAATTATTGTGTGACTGCAGATCCAGGGATTTTACTCTTTTGCTATCACACTCCCTTTAGGCATTGAATCAAGGGAATATAAACTGAAAAACCTACAGATAAGGGATTTAGAGTACTTATAAATAATTCATCCTTCTCTTATAGCATTTAAATGACTATGAAAAGTTGCTTATCTATGGGCATGTCTTTTTTTTTCTTTTCTTGTCAATTTCTTCGTTTTTACTTGGTTTCCTTTTCTACTTTTGAAAAGTAAGAAAGTTAGAAATTATTATTTTAATATACCTTCTGTTTTCACAAACCATTGCTTGGTAACAAATCATTTAGAATGTTATGATGTTAAAGAGATCAATCACATAAGAACAGAAATCAGTAAAGCACAGTTTGATTTTAAGATGTGTATTCTGTGTGTGTTTTACAATATATTCACAGTTTGCACATGAGAAAAATTCGGTTTAGACATATTTTTGATCAGAAATTCTTAGCTGTATTTTTCTCTTCTCTTTTGTCCCTTGCATTTGGCATCCACAAAAACACAGATGCAATATGAAAGAAATTGATACCACAGATTTAGGAAAACAAGACTGTTAATAACAAATTGGGAGCAAAAATCCAGCTATCACCCTCCTTGTATCAGTAACAAAAGAGAATACTTTTCACCTTCTCCTTGTCAAAATGTGGCAGTCTTCAAGCGTACTCTAGAAAGACACTAGCTATCCAACATCCAACAGAGGTAGGAAAAAACCAACATCATTTGCAATTGCTGATTAAAACAAATGTTTGAGAAATAAAGATTTAGTTCAATTCCACCTTTTACAGATATTGTTGTACTAAATATGAGATAAGTATTCAAAATGATGACTGAGGCAGTATATGGAATTGTTATTTAATAATTCTTTAAGTCCTAAATATAAAGCATTGAACTATAACTTGAATATACAAAGATAAATTAAGACAAGACCCTTGATCTATTAGAAGTGTCTTAAAAATAAACCATTTCAGTACCAGGGAATAAGCCATAAAATAAATTGTGGAAAATTCTATAGGAGCACGGAGGAAAAGAGAACAACTATTACTGCCTAGAGTGCCTGAAGAAGACTTTCATTGAGGAAGTAGTAACATTTTAGTAAGTCTTGAAACATGAGGAGGAAAATGGGCTGGGGAGATGGCCAAGAAAAATACAACGCCAGGAAGAAATAATGACAGGGGAAAGTAACATGATTATGCATGTCTTTTTTTTAAGATTTTATTTATTTGACAGAGAGACACAGTGAGAGAGGGAACACAAGCAGGGGGAGTGGGAGAGGAAGAAGCAGGCCTCCTGCTGAGCAGGGAGCCCAGTGCAGGGCTGGATCCCAGGACCCTGGGATCATGACCTGAACCTAAGGCAGATGCTTAACAACTGGGTCACCCAGGTGCCCCAGTGATGCACATCTTTATGAGAGAAAGATTAGTCATTTGGTGAGACTGGATTGTAGGAAAGGAGAAAAATTTGATGATTTCAGGTTATAAAGGGCATTGCATGTTAAATGGTTTGTCTTCCTGGCATGAATGTGGAGAACAGGGAACCCTTGTTCACTGTTGGTGGGGATGTAAATTGGGGCAGCCACTGTGGAAAATAGTATGGAGGTTCTCCCCAAAATTAAAAATAGAACTAATATACGATCCAGCAATCCCATTTCTGGGAATATATCTGAAGAACACAAAAGCACTAATTCAAAAAGATATTTGCACACCCCACTCTGTGTTCACAGCAGTGTTATTTAAGTAGCCAAAGTATGAGTAGCATATACATTTTAACCAAATTCATCCTTCCATGAGCATGGAATTTCTTTCCATTTCTTTGTGTCATCTTCAATTTCTTTCATCAGTGTTCTACAGCTTTTTAAAAATAGAATATAGGTCTTTTACCCTTCCATTAGGTTTATTCCTGGGTATGTTACTGCTTGGGGTGCAGTTATAAAGGGGATTGATTCCTTAATTTCTCTTTCTGCTGTTTCTTGGTGTATAGAAGTGAAACAGATTTCTGGATGTTGATTTGTATCCTGCCATTTTACCGATTTTTTTTTTTTATCAGTTCTAGCAGTTTTTTGGTGGAGTCTTTCAGGTTTTCTATATATAGTATCATGTCATCTGCAAGTAGTGAAATTTTACTTCTTCCATGGAAACAATGTGTCTTTTCATGAATGGATAAATAAGTTGTGGTATATATAAATAGAATATTATTCAGCTGTAGAAAAGCAACACCAGGAAATCTTGCCATTTGTGACAACATGGTCAGACCTTGAGGGAAGTATGCTAACTGAAATAAATCAGAGGGAAAAATACTATTTGATCTCACTTATATGTGGAATCTAAAACAAACCACCAAACTAATAAAAAGTGAGATTTTTGGTTACTATAGGTGGGTAGCAGGGTAAGGGGGAATTGGAGAAAGGTGGTCAAAGGCATAAATTTCCAGTTAAAGTATAAATACTAGTACAACATGATGACTATAACTACGATTATTAGCTATAAAATATATAGCTAAGTTGTTAAAGGTGTGCGTGGATCCTGAGAGTTCTCATCACAAGGAGAAAATTTTTCTTTTTATTTTATTTATATTAAATGATGGGTAGGTCAACCTATTGTGGTAATCATTTCTCAGTATACATAAATAAAACCATTATGCTGTATGCCTTATATACCTTGTATACTTATCTTTGCAGGACAAAATTTCATCAAAATAATTACTTGGCTTTTGAAAATTAAAGTTTTTATTTTAAGATAACTCTAGTTTCAAATGTAAGTGTAAAAAATAATATAGAGAGATCTCTTGTACTCTTGACCTAGTTTTTCCCAATGATGACATCTTGTAAATCTATAATGCAATATTATAATCAGAATATTCACACTGATACAGTCAAGATATAGAGCATTTCCATCATCACAAGGATCCCTCCTACTTTTTGTTACCACTCATACTTCTCTAACCCCCAACCCCACCTGTATTTATTCCCTGGCAGTAAGTCTGTTTTCCATTTCAACAATTTTGTCATTTTGAGAATGTTGTCTAAATTGACTATTTTGCAGTCATAGAGATTGAATTTTTCCATTAAGCTAATTCCATGGAGATCCATCCAAGCTGATGTGTGTATCAGTAGTTTGTTCCTTTTCATTACTGAGTGGTAGTTCCTGGTGTAAACTTACCACATTTTAACAACTCATTGACAGATATCTGGGTTGTTTCAAGTTTTTGGTTATGAATAAAGCTTCATTGAACATTTGTGTAGCAATTTTTGTGTGACTCTAAGTTTTTTCTTCTCTAGGATAAAAATGCCCTCAAGTGCAATTGCTGAGTCATATGATTATTATGTGTTTAATTTTTAGAAAAAAATAACACACTGTTTTCCAGAGTGGCTGTACTATTTTACATTCCTACCCCAGTAGTAATGTATAATGTATAAGTAATCCAATAATATGGTAAATGATGCAGTTTCTTTTTTTTTAAGATTTTATTTATTTGACAGAAAGAAACACAGCTAGAGAGGGAACGCAAGCAGGGGACGTGAGAGAGGGAGAAGCCGGTTTCCCGCCGAGCAGGGAAACTGATGCAGGGCTCCATCCCAGGACTCTGGGATCATGACCTGAGCCAAAGGCAGACGCTTAATGACTGAGCCAGGCCCCCTGGTGATGCAGTTTCTCAGCATACTCATTAATATTGGGCGCTGTCAATGTTTATTAACTTTATTTTTTATTTTTTACTATTCTGATAAGTATATAGTAAAATTTCATTGTGGTTTTTAATTTTCTTTTCCTTAATGACACATAGTGTTGAACAGATGTTTTGCCATGTGCATATGCTCTTTTTCGTTGGTGAAATGTATCTTCATGTCTTCCACCCAGTTTCTGATTGGCTTTTTTTTTAACTGGTAAGTTTGAAGAGTTTATCACATGGTCTAGATACCAGTTCTTTGTCAGATATGTGGTTTACAAATATTTTCTTCCCATATATATCTGTTTACTGTGATTTTTAGCAACTTTGAAGTGAAGACATATATTACTAGATCAGGAAGGAAATTACTAAATACTTAAAAAATAAAATAAATAATTATATATTTTTATATTTAATTATAAAATAAACTAATAAATATATAAATATAAATATAGATATAAATTAATAAATATAAAATAAAAATGACTTATAACATAAAAATAAAATAATGTAAAAGAGAACATTTTATACCAGAAAATATAGAAAACAGCAAAAGATGCTTTTAACTATTAAATGCCTTCATTGTTAATAAAGGTGAATACTCAAAAATGAAGAATAACCACATTAAAATCAGAAGAAATTAGAAAAACAATATATATTAAACACAGTATTGATGAAGGTTTTACTAGTGGTAGGGTAGAATTAAAATGTAGAATTTTGGGGCGCCTGGGTGGCTCAGTTGGTTAAGCGACTGCCTTCGGCTCAGGTCATGATCCCGGAGACCCGGGATCGAGCCCCACATCGGGCTTCCTGCTCGGCGGGAAGCCTGCTTCTCCTTCTCTCAGTCCCTCTGCTTGTGTTCCCTCTCTAGCTGTGTTTCTCTCTGTCAAATAAATAAATAAAATCTTTAAAAATGTAGAATTTTATTAATTAAAAAACAAAAGATAGAGGAAAGTTTTCCCTTAGTGCCCACTGATCCTCCCCTTTTTAAAAATAGTAGAATCATCAATGGCTGCTTGACTTAAAGATTGCATTTCCAGTAAAGTCTTCTATCCTGGCTGGGATGCAGATATGATGGCTAAAGCTCAGTAGTTATTTTGGACCATGAGTTGGAGACCATACATTGAATTGAAAAGAGTTTTAAGAAAGTACAGAAGGGAGGGGGATGGAGGGATGGGGTAACAGGGTGATGGGTATTAAGGAGGGCACATGTGATGAACACTGGGTGTTAAATTCAACTAATGAGTCATTGAACACTACATCAAAAACTAATGGTGTACTCTGTTGGCTAATTGAATATAATAAAAAAAATCCTTAAAAAAAAGAGACTGCTAGAATACCTGAAGATTATAAAGTCTGTTACTTACTTCCAGAATTTGTTTATGTATTTGAAAAATAACCTGTATATGCAGTAGTCCAGAGGGTAGCTTTAGAAGGATATGTTCACATAATGGGCAATGAACCTTTAATCAAGGAAGAGATTAGGGATATTTCCTTTTTTTTATCAAAGTCTAGGGGTTCAGATGGCAATAAAAATCTGCTGCTAATCAGAGAGACAGGGGTTGAGTATGATTTGGAGACCAGTAAATAAAAGCTAGAGTCTTAAGGCTTAAATACATGTCTAGATATGGATTTTACTTATAGCAAATAGGATAGAAATCATAAATTTTTTGAAGTAATTTTTTTTACCATAAAAAGTCCAGAAGAAAACAAACACAAAATACAAGCTAGACTGAAACATCCTGTAACTGTTTACCCCATAAAGCATTCCCCCGGCCACTGAAGCTGCACCAGCATGAAGTAAGCTGCAAAAGTTCTCCTACTATGCTTCAAATTTGGCCACAGAGGATAATGGAAAAGAAAGAGCCTCCCAAAGAGCAAAAATGGGCATCATGGAGAACGATGGGGGGGGGATGCTCCAAGAAGACAACCAGGGGGACTTGAACTACTGTACTGCCGTGATAGGCAATATTTGCAGTCCCTGCCCTGCAGGTTTTATACTGGTTAAGAATGAGTTACTGCTGCTTGTATTTTCTGTTTTTGTGTTTTTGAATGGGACTTCATTTTAGTTATATTAACAATCAATATTAAATAATTTGAGCTCATGAAACATGTCTAGAAATCAAATACCAAATATGAATGTGAGGGAAAAGATGGTTGTCACAGGAGGAGCTTGGATTTTGAGATATAGTAACTATTTGGTAACCTGGAGTTCTCTTGAAAATGGGTTGATATGATTTTATATAAAAAAAGGTTCATGGATAGTTGGGTTGCAGTTCTTCTAGGTCCCTAAATCAACCTTGTATCAATTTATAACAGTACAAGATGCCCTGATGTTTAGTGGGGCACTTGGCTGCCCAGAATAAAGACTGTTATTTCTTAGCTTGCTTAGCAGCCAAGTGTGTCTATGTAACTGAGTTCTAGTCAATGGGCTATAAATAGAAATTGTTCTAGTTAGGACAGGTTCTTGCCCTGTTACAGTTAGCACCAGGAAGAAGTGTGTTCTTCATCCTTCCTTCATCTTGGAAGGAATGTGGAAGTGATGAATGGGTTAATTCATTCATTTTAAAGTTTGTGAAATAGTGGTTGTCATGGGGCAGAAAGGTAGAGAGGGCTGGATCTTTGGAATTGCCTACCAGTCTTGGGAGTTTTTACCCCATATATACTTTTTGAATACAACAGAGAAATACACTTCTATCTTTTGAAATCATTGTTGTTCATAAAAATGTCTCTTTATATTCTCTGGAGCACTTTATTCCTTTCTGCATTATTGTACTTCCACATGGAGTCGTTTTTCTTTTGCCTAAATAATTCCATTTAGTAATCTTTTAATGAAGGTTTCCTAACCCCATGCTCTCCCAAATCTTGTACTGTCTTTAAAAATAAATGTATTTCGTTTTGCTTTTATGGAGGAAATTTTTGAGAATTACACAATTTTGGCTGTTACTCACTTTCAGAAGTTTAAGTAGCTCACCGAAGTTTATTCCCACTACCATTTTTTTTCTGTTCCTGTTCAAGAGTAAGCTGTCAGTCTTGCTGGTGGTCTAAAAGTTGTTAAGGTAATGTGTCATGTTCATTGTTTTGTGGATTTTGAACCATCCTCCTATCTCAGGAATAAATACCACTTGATTGTGGTTAATGAGCCTTTACTCTATTGTTGGATTTGTTTTGCTAATATTTTGTTGAGGCTATGTGCAACTGTGTTCATCAGGGAAAATATCCCTTTTTCTTCTCGTATCTTTCTTGTTTCCTTCCTGCTACTGACTTTAGGCTTTGTTTTTCCTTCTTTTTCTAGTTCTTTTTTTTTAAGATTTTATTTATTTAACAGAGAGAAACACAGCCAGAGAGGGAACACAAGCAGGGGGAGTGAGAGAGGGAGAAGCAGGCTTCCCGCCGAGCAGGGAGCCCGATGTGGGACTCGATCCCGGGTCTCCGGGATCATGACCTGAGCCGAAGGCAGTCGCTTAACCAACTGAGTCACCCAGGCGTCCCATTTTTTCTAGTTCTTTAGGTGTAGAGAGTTGGGCTGTTCATTTAAGGTTTTTTTTTGAGGTAGGCCAATATGACTGTAACTTCACTCTTAGAAATGCTTTTGCTATGTCCCAGAGATTTTGAACTGTTGTGGTTTTCATTTTCATTTGTGTTTAGGTATTTTTTTTACTTTTTAATTGATCCATTGACCCATTTGTTGTTGAGTAGCATGTTGTTTAGCTTCCATGTTTATATTTTTCCAGTTCTTTTTCTCCTAATTGATTTCTAGGTTCATGTCATTGTGGTCGGGAAAAATGCTTGATATGATTTCAGTCTTTTTAAATTTATTGAGGTTTGTTTTGTGTCCTAATATATGATATATCCTGGAGAATGTTCCATGTGCACTTGAATGTTCATTCTGCTGTTTTTGGATGGGAAATTTTGTATATATCTGTTAAGTCCATCTGGTTTAGTGTGCTGTTGAAAACCACTGTTTCCATATTGATTTTCTGTCTGGATAATTTATCCATTGATGTAAGTGGGATGTTAAAGTCCCCTACTATTGTTGTATTACTGTCAATTTCCTCCTTTATGTCTCTTAATATTTGCTTTATATATTTAGGTGCTTCTCTTTTGGGTTTACTGATATTTAGTTTTTCTGTCATCTTGGATAGATCCCTGTATCATTATGTAATGCCATCCATTCTTCCTTGTTTTATCTTTGTTTTAAGGTCAATTTTATCTGATAAAAGTATTGCCACCTAGCTTTTTTTTCACTTATATTTTTTATCCTGTTTCTCTGAGACCATTGTTAGTGTATGTTTATTAGTATCCTTGATGTTACTGCAGAGGTCTCTTAACCTCTGCTTATTATTTTTTTCTTTTTTCCTTTTGCTGTTCAACTTTGGGTTCTTTCCATTACCCTGTCTTCCAGATTGCTGATATGTTCTTCTGCATCCTCTAGTCTGCTACTGATTCTCTCTAGTGTAGATTTCATTTCAGTTATTGTACTCTTCGATTCTGATGAGCTCTTTTTTTATTTTTATCTTTTTGTTAACGTTCTCACTAGGTTCATCCACTCTTCTCTCAATTCTGGTAAGCATATTTATGACCATTACTTTGAATTCTGTCTCATTTTTTTAAACTTTCTCTATTGTTTCTATGAACTTCTATGAATTAGGTGAAACAACCATGAAGGAGATACCTTGTATGGACTGCAAGCACCTGGCAGCTTTGGCTGGGTTGCTGGAGCTGTAGCAGGTATGGGTTGGGGTTCCAGGGTGCTCCATACAGGGACCACACTAGTGGGATGGTTGGAGCTAAAGTGGTTATTAGCTATGGGACTCTTAGGTGCTCTACACGTGGAGCACCCTGATAGGATGGCTGGAGATGAAGTGGGCAAGGGCTGGGGAATTCTGAGGTTCTCTGTGCAAGGGTCACTCTGGTGGGACCACTGGAGCTGTGCCAGGCTGGATGACCTCAGGGTACCCTGTTCTGAGGCTACCCTAGTGGGACAGCTGGAGCTTAAGCAGGCATGGGCTGAGTGTCCTGTGGTGCTCTGTGCTTAGGGTACTCTGGAAGGATAACTAGAGCTGAAGTGGGTGTGGGCTGGAGCTACCTCAGAGATATGGCTAGAACTGGTGTGGGCCCTAGCTGATGCTCACTGAGGGGACAGGCCACCTAAATGTAGACCCTGCTCTGTTTCTGCTGTAATGGTGAAGGGGGAGCATAAACAATAGTGGTTGCCAGCACTTCTGACCCTGGAGAGTCAAAGCAGATGCTCAAGTTAGTGAATGAGTTTTCTTCATTTATAGTCGGGTTGCCCTCTAAACCCTGGCTTTTTTTTTTCCTTCTGGGTCCCAGGGTGGGTGAATCTGCATGTGGGTCCTTCATTGCTATCCTTCCTGATTGCTATTTGTAGAATTAGGGGTGAGGTTCCTCTTGTAGTGGTGTCTACTCTCTTGCTATTCTGTGTGGTCCCTCTATCCTTTGTTGTGGGAAGCTGTTCAGTCACTCCTCAATCCTACCACAGGAGGAGTTGTTTTATATTAGGTGTAGAGTTGATGTATCCATGAGAAGGTGAATTCAAGATGGTCTTCCTATGCTATTTATTTTGAAGTCTTTGAAAGCCATCTAGATGAAAGCCATCTAGATTACCTGTGGACCTGTTTTATTTTTTAATATTATCCTTCAGTTTTTAGTCCATTGATTCTGTCTCTGCATTTCTGGAAATTATTTTTTAATTAAAATACTTGAATTTTTAGAGAAGTTTAGATTTACAAAAAAATTGAGCAGGAAGTATAGAGAATTCTTTCTCTTCCCCCACCCCACCCCAGTTTCCTATATTATTAACATCTTGCCTTGGTATGGTATATTTGTTAAAATTGATGAGTCAATGTTTATTATATTATTAATAACTAAAGTTTGTAGTGTATATTATGGTTCACTCTTTGTGTTGTACTGTTCAATGGGTTTTAACAAATGCATAATGTGATGTATCTACCATTATAGTATCACAACAGTTTCACTGCCCTAAAAACCCCTGTAACAGCACCTGTTCTTCTGTCCCTCTTTCCCCTGAACCTAAGGGGCAGGGTGCTGGTAGTGGGTACTGGTTAAATGGGTAATGGGTATTAAGGAGGGTACGTGTTATGATGAGCATCAGATACTGTATATAAGTGATGAATTACTAGATTCTATGCCTGAAACTAATATACACTGTAGAAATGTATTATTTTAAATAACACTGGGCATTGGATCAGTTAACACCTCATCTTGAAAAAAATTAAGATTATTCAGATGTCATTTAAAACTTGCAGGCCATAGAATAGTTGGAAATTCCCTGGTTTTGTGAAGCAAGGTTAATAGTTATAGAAAAATTCAATAAAATAGTACCAATAAAAATCATAGTAAACTAGTTTCACTTATATATTTGGATGCAAACATTATATTTACAGTTTAGAAGACAGTGGAAAACTTTTCAGAATTCTGCAAGAAAAGGTTTTAAAAATGTAATCTTTAAACTCAGGGAAAATGTAATTTAAACATAGGAAAAAAATGTTTTTAAAGATTTTATTTATTTGACAGAGAGAGATCACAGATAGGCAGAGAGGCAGCAGAGAAAGGGGAAAGCAGGCTCCCTGCTGAGCAGAGAGTCCGATGTGGGACTCAATCTCAGGACTCTGAGATCATGGCCTGAGCCGAAGGCAGAGGCTTAACCTTCTGAGCCACCCAGGCGCCCCATAGCAAAATTTTAAAATATTTCTCAACATGGGAGGAGACATCAAATTTACCACTCATAATTTTTCATTAAAGACAAAAGGTCAGTAATGACCAGAAACAAAGTCAATGGAATTTATCATTAAAGAAAGAGTGTGTTGCATCATTATATGACTTACTGAAAGGGGAATGCACAACAGCCACCTTTTAATATATAGATGATTACATCTAAGCACTATTTTGTCAGTTTGGGTTTTTTGATGGTGAAGAAGCTACCTATTTGCATCTGCATGCTGATACAAGATGATCTTAGCAATTTAGAAGCTCATGGTCTAGCTTGCATTCCAGTTAATCTGTTTCATAGACACTGCTTCAACATGTAAAATAACTGTGGTATTTAAAATGATAATAATTTGACCACCTTCATTATCAGGTGTTTCCCATAAAGTGTTTCCATTTGTGGAATTCATTTTGCCCTAGGAATTGATGAAGGCTAGATCTGTTTTAATGCTTGTATCCTCCAATTCCATTCTGTTACTCAGTGATGTGTGTGTGATGGATCAGGTTGTTAAAGAGTACTATTTTATAATTTAAAGTCGGTTGATGTGGTACCTGGAATAATGGCTGATAAAGACATTAAAGTCTGAATCTGCGGAACTTGTAAATATGGAAAAAGAGTCTTTGCATATGCGATTAAGGATGTCGAGATGGGGAGTTTAACGTGTTTATCCAAAGGAATCTTAACACACTGGTTTCCTTTTAAGGGAAGGCAGAGGGAAATCTGACACAGAAGCAGAGGCAGCACTGTGACCATGGAGGTAAAGATGGGAGTGATGTAGCCGCAAGCCCAGAACTGCCCGAGGAATTCCAGCAGCCAGGTGAAACTTTAAGAGTCAAGGAACAGATTCTCCCATAGGGCCTCCAGAGAGTGCAACCCTTTCAACACCGTCATTTCTTTTTAGGGGTAGTGATTTCAGACTTTTAGCCTCCAGAACCGTGAAGGGATAAATTTATGTTGTTTTAAGCCACCAAGTTTGTTGTAATTTATTATGGCAGCTGTAGAAAATTAATACAGTTGATGTTATAATTTTTATGCATCTACACAGAAGCTCAGCAGGAACACTTATTCTAGAAAATTGACTCCTGAAAAAAATAAAATCAAACTATGTTAAATATAGGTTGGTTTTTGGAAATGACAATAATTTTTAAGATTTATTTTTAAATAAAAATTGTATATTTTAAGGTGTACAACAGGATTAACAGAATCAAGCTAATTAACATATCCTCCATTACTATTTTTTTGTGTGATGAGAATACATAAAATTCTCAGCAAAAGTATAGTGTTCAACACAATATTAACTGTTATCCTAATATTGTACATTAAATCTCAATTTAGTCATCTTACATAACTACAACTTTGTATCCTTTGACCTCTGTCTCTTCTTTTCTCCCACCTCCCAACTCTGGTAACCACCATTCTATTCTCTACTTCTCTGTATTTGATTCTTTTAATTTTTTGATTTGCTTTGATTCTCTGTATTTGATTATTTTTAGATTTCATCTGTAAGTGAGATACTGCAACTTTTCCACTCTCTTTCTGTGTCTGGTTTATTTCACTTAGCATAAGGGCCCCTGGGTCCTTATTGTTGCAAATTGCAGGATCTCTCTTTTCTGAAGTTGAAAAGTATTTCATATTGTGTGTGTATGTGTGTATGTATCTCAAGATTTCTTTGTCCATTTATTCATTCATTGATGTACACAAGTTGATTCCATATCTTGGCTTGGCATTTGTGAAATTATTCACTGCAGTGGTGAGTTGGAAAAACTGAAGTCCATTACTAATGATTCTTCCAATGTAGGGCATGAAGAAGAAAGGATGACAAGAAGCTAGTACTTAAAGTAGCAGTAGGGTCTTCTATTATTTGGAAAATATCACAGGTCAGAAAGAGAAGACATAAATGAATAAGAGGATGGATAAATCATAGTATGAATGGCAAATCCCATGTTTACCTTATATGAGAGATTTTACGTATTTTGTGCAAAGGCCCAATTTGTTTCCCTGGTAACAGGCATAGGCAGCAAGGCAGGTTAAGAATATTGTAAATAAGAATGCAGAAAAGCTATCTTACCTTTCAAAAATATAAAGTAGTGGGTACTCTGTGAATTTAAAGTAGCCAGTACTACTGTAGCTTTTGTTGTCACTTTTGTGGTCTGTGTCAGGAAAAATCTTTCCGCTTCCTCTATTTTCAGTCTATAAGCATATATATAGTACTCTATATACACTGCTCTGTCATTCCTGTTTGCTTTCATCACAGTATTATTTCAGTATGTATAGTTCAGAATGACTGATTATTCTGATTTTATTGAATATATTTATTATTTGTCATAGAATTATAATTACAGGGTATATTAATACATAATTATAAATTATTAGGTACTATTACTTTTGACGTTACAAAGTGAAATTCTTTTTAAAATTATTTTATTTTTTCAGTGTTCCAAGATTTATTGTTTATGCCCCACACCCAGTGCTCCATGCAATACGTGCCCTCAGTACCCACCACCAGGCTCTCCCATCCCCCCACACGCTCCCCTCCAAGACCCTCAGTGTGGTTCTAAGTCCAAAGGCTCTCTTGTTTCGTTTCTCTCCCCGAATTACCCTACTTCCATTTACTTTCCTTCTCCTACTGTCCTCTATATTATTCCTTAATGCACCACAAGTAAGTGAAATCATGTGATACTTGACTTTCTCTACTTGGCTTATTTCACTCAGCATAATCTCCTCCAATCCCATTCAAGTTGCTACAAAAGTTGGATATTCATCCTTTCTGATGGAGGCATAATATTCCATTGTATATATGTACCACATCTTCTTTATCCATTCATCTGTTGAAGGGAACCTTAGCTCTTTTCACAGTTTGGTGATTGTGGCCATTCCTGCAATGAACATTGGGATACATATGGCCCTTCTTTGCACTATATCTGTACCTTTGGCCAATAGTGCAATTGCAGGGTCATAAGGTAGCTCTATTTTTAATTTTTTAAAGGAATCTCCACACTGTTTTCCAAAGCGGCTGCCCCAACTTACATTCCCACCAGCAGTGTAGGAGGGTTCCCCTTTCTCCACACCCTCTCCAACACCTGTTGTTTCCTGTCTTGTTAATTTTGGCCATTCTGATTGGTGTAAGGTGGTATCGCAGTGTGGTTTTGATTTGAATTTCCCTGATAGCTAGTGATGATGAACATTTTTTCATGTGTCTGTTAGCCATTTGAATATCTTCTATGGAGAAGTGCCTCTTTGTGTCTCCTGCCCATTTTTTGATGTGTTCATCTTCTTTTTGGATGTTGAGTTTGAGTAGTTCTTTATAGATCTTGGATATCAGCCCTTTGTCTGTAGTGTCATTTGCAAATATCCTCTCCCATTCTGTGGGTTGCCTCTTTGTTTTGTTGGCTGTTTCCTTTGCTGTGCAGAAGCTATTTTAACATGAATTCTTCTGTCCTCTATTATGCTAATCTCCCCTTCTTTAGTAAGAATTTAATAAAAAGGAAAAAAATCTTAAAATTTAATATTTTAAACTTAGCAACTGCTAATATTCCACTCTTGATTGGATCATTTAGTGGGAGCTACAGGCTCAAATTTAGTAATTCACAGAACAAAATCTGAACTAAGTTTAACTTGCTTTTAACCAGTGATTTTTTGAATCACTGTAATAGACAACAGAAATACTGTATTAGATTTCTAAGTATAAGAAAAGAGATACTGCCTTAGAAATCTCAGAGAATAGTGATGTCTTATTTATTGCTGCCTACATATGATCCCTCAAACATAGTGACCTAAGAATAACATCTTTTTCTATGGGTCAGGAATTTGAGCATGGTTTAGCTGAATCCTCCAGCTCAGGCTCTCAGGACTGTGATCAAGTTGTCACCTGGGGCCTTAGTCATCCCAGGGTAAAACTAGGGCATTAATTATCCACTTTCAGGCTGACTCAGTATTGTTGGCAGGACTGAATATCTTGAGGGCTATTGAGCTGAGGGCCTTGATTTCTTTCTGGAGTTTGAATGGAAGGCACCCTCAGTTCCTCCACATGGGCCTTTGCATAGGATAGCTCATAACCTGCTTTACCAAATTGAGCTAGTGAGACTAAGAGAGTGCCAGTAAGACAGAAGTCAGTCTTGTAACCTAATCTCAGAAGTGACATGCCAGCTCTTTTGCTATACTGTTGGTTAAAAGGGAATCACTTTGTTCAGCTCACACACAAAGGGAAGGGGTTATACAAGGGCATAAATAGGGGGAGGTGGAAGAGGGAACATTTGGCACCAATTGAGAAGGCAGTCTAACAGACATTTACTTCCTGTTTTTCAGTTTAATAAGAATGTAGGTAGGTCCATTTAGGAATTTGACTTGAATCATATTTTTTTTGCAAATGATTTAGTTGCATTGTAGTTTTTATTTGAGGATGTGTGTGTTGACATTGCTCTGATTTATGTGTTGACATTGCTCTGATCTGACTCATGATACATACTTACTGTATGTTGTAATTTCAAATATGTTTTAAACTGACTCTACATTTTCTGGTAACCTTTCCAAGCATGTGTGCATGTGTGTGTATGTATACACATGTTCTCATTGTCTTTATTGAGGAATAATTGACATATAACTATATATTAGCTTCAGTTGTATAATGTAATGATTCAGTATTTGCATATGTGTGAAATGATCATCACAGCAAGTCTAGTTAACATCCATCACTGTACATGCAGATATTTTTTTCTACTGATGGGGACTTTTAGATCTATATGCATGGCAAGTCTATCTTGATGTTATTTGAATTTGCAAAACACATCACCATGTCCCTAAGCCTTTTTCTTGCTTTATTTTTCTAGATAGCACTTTGCAATATCTGATGTATAAAAATGTTTTACTTGTGTCGTTATTCATTGACTGTTTCCCCCCAAAGAATGTAAATTCCATGATGGAAAAAAAATTTATTGTTATCTCATTCTAGAGAAAGGTTAGGCACATCGTTGAAACAGAAGAACCACTGACTAGATGAACTGATGAGTATTCATATATGCTTTGACCCTTTATATTTAGATTATTGAGATAATTAATTCTAGGCTTCTGCCAGGTTTATATCAGCCTTTGAGAACATGCTGGAAAATTACTTATTTCTATAGTTTATAACTAATATTCTTTCCAGGTACTTTTATGTTTCTCATTAAAGGATCATATGTCTCAGTTTCCCCACATTCAGAGTAAAAATAGAATTGCAAATCTTTTAGCCAACTGCTTAACTTTCTGGAACAAGGACAGATAGAAATATAAATAAATCCCAAACAAAATAATAAGTAAACAATTTTATTAAGCTTAAGGGGAAGATAATCTTAATATTCACACTCTCTATATTTTAAGATTATGTTTCTGCAGACTTTTTCTTGCTAAATATATATATTTATATTTTAAAAATGTGTCAGTCCATGAATAGAAAGCAGAGAGATTGTCAACAGCATAAAAAATTCGAAAATTAAAAGATGTAAGACTTTTTATATTTTCAGACCACTTATGAAGCTGTTTTTCATTCAGGCTCAAAGTTTTACCTCTTGAAATTGTTTCTTACGTTTGTCCCATTGTCTTTTTTTAATTCAGAAAAAATTGAGATATATATATATATATGCATGTGTGTGTATATCTTAATAGTTTCAGTTGTATAATGTAAAGATTGAATATTTGTATATATTATGAAATGATCATCATGGTAAGTCTATTTAATATCCATCACCACACATAATTTTTTCTTCTGATGAGAACTTTTAAGATCTGCTCTCTTAGCAACTTCCAAATACGCAGTGCAGTATTAACTATTGTCTCTACGCTGTACATTCCATCCCCATGACTTAAGTTATTCTATAACTGGAAGTTGGTGCCTTTTGACTCCTTTCTCCCATATCACCTACCTCCAACTTCTGCTTCTGGCAACTACTAATCTGTTCCTTGTATCTTTGAGTTTGTTTTTTCTTTTTTCTTTCTGATTCCACATCATATGGTATTGTCTATCTCTGACCTATTTCACTTAGCATAATGTCCTCCAGGTCTGTCGATGTTGTCACAAGTGGCAAAATTTCATAATTTTTTATGGCTAAATAATACTCCATTATGTTTTTTATGCAACATTTTTATGCATTCATCCACTGATGAATCCTTCTTAGGTAGCTTCCATATGCTGGCTATTGTAAATAATGCTGCAGTGAAATTGGGGGTACAAATATCTTTTGAGTTAGTATTTTCATTTTTGTTGGATAAATTCCAAGAAGTGGAAATCCTGGATCATGTGGTAGTTCTGTTTTTAATGTTTTAAGGAGTGTCCTTTCTGTTTTCCATAGTGGCCATACCAATTTACATTCCCAGCAATAGTGAACAAGGATTCCCTTTTCTCCACATCCTTGGTAACACTTGTTATTTCTTGTCTTACTGATATTGCCATGATATTGAATTGTTATTTCTTGTCTTTTTGGTAATAGCCACTCTGACAGGTGTGAGCTGGTATCTCATTTCGGTTTTGATTTGCATTTCCCTAATGATTAGTGGTGCTGACCATCTTTTCATGTACCCGTTGGCCATCTGTATGTCTGGAAAAATTCACTGTCTTAACTACCTTGGCCAGAGACTCTTTTACTTCTCATCAACATGACTGACTAAAGGGGTAATGTATTTTCCCATGCGATTGTTTTCTTTAATGCCAAATTAAATGTTTTGTTAAAAGCATTAAAGCAAATTATTAGAAAACATAATTGGTATAATTCTTAGTAATCCTTAATTGCTGACTCCTATTTCTACCACACATTTATGTTTTTTAAATATGTCTTTATATTTTCATCCATTTTCTAGAATAAAATGATATTTTGAGGGGTTATTTATAACTTTATAATGACTTAGCATCAGGCAACTTTGTGGTTATTTAAGTTCTGGCTATTTAGGGAATGGTGTGTCAGGGGTTTACAAGTGAATCACCCCCAGGCTCGGTGATTCACTAGAGGGACCGACAGGACTCAGACCTGTTATATTCATGTTATGATTCATTATAGCAGAAGTGATATAGATGATAATAAGTAAAGGGAAAAGACTCAGGGAGTGAAGTCAAGCAGAAAGCTGGAGCAAGCTTCCAAATCCCTCCCCACTTTTCTCCCTGGCATGGAACACTCTTAATTCTCCCAACAACAGTGTGTGACAACACATGCAAAGTTTTGCCAACCAGAGAAGCTCACCAAAGCCTTGATGTTTAGTGTTTTTATCAGAGGTCGGTCAAGTAGGCATGCAGTACCTGCATAACTGACTGTAGCTATTTAGACTGCACATTGCCAGAACAACAACAACAAAAAGTGTTTACCTTAAATCACTTTGTTTGCAAAACTGTTGGATCAAAATGGTATAGGCAGAACATTTTAAAAGTTTAGAGTCAGCCATTCCTAAAAACAGGTCTTTCTTGAGATTGTGCAGAGTTTGAACAACCCACATCTACTGAATTAGTCCTTTCCTACATAAGAACACTTTGTGACCACTGCTTTCAAACCTGTCTCGTGAGAAACAATCATTTAAATATTTCTCATTTCTTCTGAGTTCTCTTTTCTTCTTTCTCTAAACATCAAAAAGACAAAAAAAAAGGTGAAGGGCATTATCATTCAACATGATCACTATCATTTTTCTATAGAGATGGTTAACTAATTTTCTGTAAAACAAGAGAAATTACCTCTTCTCCCTAAGAAGAGTAGCTTCAACTAAGTTGTGTGATCACTAATGTAATTTTATTTGTCCTTTTAGCAACCACTCTTTTATGGAGTGACATATTAAATTGTTTGTTATTATCCATCTAATATAAATATCAGAAACAATTTTGTGGAAAAAAAAACAGTTCCTTTTTAATTCAGGGCTTGAAACAGCTATGCATAAAACTCAGTGACTTTAACTGCCTTTTATTTTATTTTATTAAAAGATTTTATTTATTTCACAGAGCAAAACAGAGCCAGAGAGGGAACACAAGCAGGGGGAGTGAGAGAGGGAAAAGCAGGCTTCCTGCCGAGCAGGGAGCCCAATATGGGACTCGATCCCAGGTCTCCAGGATCATGACCTGAGCTGAAGGCAGTCGCTTAACCAACTGAGCCACCCAGGCTCCCCTTTAACTGCCTTTTAAAATGAGTTTGTTTGTGGGTCATTTCTTTGACTATAGAATTCAGGCATCACAAAAGAGTAAAGTTTTTGAAATGTAAAAATACTGCCTCTGCACACTTTCTAGAGTTAACACTTGAATTTGTTAATGATGCCTAATCACCACCACCACTACCACCACCACCTCCACAAAAACCTCCTATATGGTGGCTTAAATACCCAGGGACTTAACTATCTTCCATAGCAAAAAAAAAAACACAGGGCTGGTATTGTTGCCCTAAGATGCTACAAGAATACTCAAACCAATTTTTCTTTTCTGGGGTCTTGGGTCTGGTCCTCATGTTTGCTGTCTCATGGTCACTAAAAGGCTACTGTACCTCCAGCCTCCACAGTGGTATTCCAAGCAGAATAAAGGAAGAAGAAGAGGCAGCAATGAGAGACTTCTGGTTATAGATCATTAGTCATAACAGTTTGACATGTTAAACCTCAACTGCAAGGGAATCTGAAAAATTGATTTTATCTTTTAAAGCCTCCATGGAAAAGGCAGGTGGGATGGAAGAGAATTGAAAATGAGGTCCAGTAAGCCAATGTACAATGACAGCTGTATAGTTTCTACACACACACACACACACACACACACACACACACACACATAGCAACATGCATTCAAAGGCAGAATATTCAAATGATAGCATGTAATATAAAATGTTGTAACTTGGCTGGCATCCTTACATATTTATCAGATACCTTTCCTTATCAGCCATATGCAGATTTTCTTCATACTTTGTAAAGGCACAGGTTTTATGGACATGTAATTATTTTAACCAGTTCCTGATGGATGGGCATTTATATATTTAGGTATCAGTACTATTATCAGTGTGTTACAGTGATCATCCTAGAACATACAACCTTTTTGCAACTATGTGAGTATATCTTCAGGATAAATTCCTTAAAGTGTAACTGCTGAGTTAAAAGGTATGCATGTTTTAAATCGTCTTAATGGGGATTTAAAATACGTAAAAAGTGGTTTTGTAATTATAATGGGAGGTAATATGTCCAATTTATATTAGATACAAAGGAAAGTTTCTGGTGAATACTCCCAACAGCTTCCAGTATAACTTGTATAGTGAAAAAAGGAGTTTTGTTTCTGCAGGGTTGTTTGTGAATTTCTGGAAGAAACTCGTGACTCCGGGAAACAAACAGGGTCGTAGAAAGAGAGGTGGGTGGGGGTAGGGTGAGGTAACTGGGTAAAGGGCATTAAGGGGGGTCCGCGATGTGATGAGCACTGGGTGTTCTATGTAACTAATGAATCACTGAACATTGTATCAAAACTAAAGATGTGCTATATGTTGGCTAACTGATTTTAAATAAAATAAAATTTGGGAAGACCTAAGGGGGATATAAAGGGGTAGAGGGAATAGAGGTTGCAGGAGGCACTTATGTATTTATGACAGATTTAGAGGATGCCAATATATCTGTCTCAGGTATTGGTCCTTTAGCCAAGACTTTCAAGATGCATACAGATCACCTGTTAAAATTCAGGTTCTGAGCCTGCAGGTTCTGCATTTCTAACAAGATCACAGGTGATGTTGATGCTGCTAGGGAGGAGGCTTTACTCAAACTTCATGGAACAGAAGTTGAGGTCTGTGGCAAGAGAAATGCTAAGCACTAAATGAGATTTGCATAAGGTGCTTGCATAATGCTAAGAACACCTTGGGGGAGCATTGTCAGGGAGGGCCTCAAGGTACATGTAAAACCTTGTGTAATTGACATGGTGCCAATTTTAAGTCATGTTGATTTGTCCCCGCACCAGCACAAACTGATGTTAATTATGGCTTATGTGTGTTCAGATAACAGAGTAGGGTTCTTGGGCCTATGGTTGAGATGCCATTGAAGCAAGAGAGGAAGGGCCTGGAAGTCACTCTGTGGTTGCTGACAGGGCATTTTCATGATCTCTCATAAAATAGCTATACGGAGCTCCCATATGTAACTTGGAGTAGGAGAAGACAGTGGAATTTGTAGTAGACTGGATGACTGTAATAGCAGCTTGTGGTGTTAGAGAAATAGAAGTAGTTACTATTACTCTAATGCTATTGAAACCCTGGACAAATAAAACTTCAAGAAACAGGTTATCCTCTCCTTATAAACTGCTGTCTGAAATCCATTAATTTGGAGTTAAATTTAGTGTAAAAATATACTGGAAAAGAAGAGTCAGGTGTGGACCATCACTTTCTGGAACTGAATGAGTAATATTAAACAATGTATCTTATTTTTCTTCTCATGCCTACTAATTCCCTCTCACTTCCCCTCATTTACTGTCACCAAAAGACTAAACAGCGAATCGTTAAACTTCTGCCAGATACAGATTTTGTTTATTCATGCATTAAATGGAAATGAAACATAAATGGGAATAACAAAAGGTAAAGAATACTGTATCTTTCATTAGGATAGTAGTAAAAACCCATGTAGTCCACTGACATGTTCCTTAGGGCTGATTAAGGAAATTAGATATGTATATTTCATGACTCTTGCATATAAGTCGTTAATTTTAATTCAAGATATAGTGTAAGTGTAACGGCTGATATTTGGTGAGTACAGTTATTTATTTTATTTTTAAAAATTTGCATTTTGTAAGCAACTTTTAAAAACATGGAGATACCACATGAGCATCTAAACTTCTACCTTCTTTTTGAAAAACAGCATGTCTGAAAAAATTGCGTTCACATACTCAAATGAAAATTATCTGCTAAGGGCTGCCTCTTTGAACTGGGACATTTTCACCACAGTCTCCACCACTCCTTATTCTTTATTCTGTGACCAGATTCACTCATTTAAGTGAAATGTCAGGCCTGGGTAGGCAATTAAATTTGTGACTACACACACTGAATATATATGAATATGGATATATATGAATATGAATATATATGAATATATTTTCTGAATTAAGCTTTTTCAAAAATAAATTCAACTCTTTCAGTATTTATGTTACATTGTCAATAATTACTGAGTACCTTTGTATACAGTGCCATGTGCCTGTGCTGAAGGAGCCTCTTTGCTTTCACTCCATAAATATATATCCCCTTAACCAATTAAGGCGCATTCAGAATAACCTTATGTTTTCATGGCATATATGTTAGTTGACAAAGGTGCTTAACATGTATACACTCAACTGTACAACATGCACGTGTATATTAAATATTTTGGTTAATATTTTAACCAGTGAAGATAAGGTTAACCAACTTGAACCCAGGAAAGGATAAGAAAATGACCAAAAGTTTCTCTGTACATACAAAATGAATGGCATGTAGCACATATTTATTAGTTATCTATGCTGAATGCGTTACTACAAACTCAGAAACTTAAACCAATACCCATTTATTATCTCAGAGTTTCAGCGGGGCAGGACTCAGGGCATGGTTTGGCTTTGTCCTCTGCTCATGGTCTCACAAGGCTGGACTCAAGGTGTTGGTCAGACTTTAGATTATCACAGACTAACTGAGGGAAGATCTGCTCCTAAGGTCCTTTAAGTTGTTGGACAAATTCATTTTTTTTCACAGCTGTAAGACTGGCAGCTTCAGCAGTTTTGATAGCTGTCAGCTTCTGTCCTACCCTAGAGGCTACCTTCAGTTTCTTGCCACATGGCCCTTATCACAGGCCCTCTCACAACATGGTATCTTCAAAGCCAGCACCGGAGAGAGAGTCTCTAACTTCAGGGAGGGTCCAGTTCTTCTTCTAAAGGCTTCACCTGATTAAGCCAGGCCCATCCAAGATCCCTCCCTTTTGATAGCTCAAAATCAACCAAATTACCATTAATTATATCTACAAAATACCTTCACAGTACCATTAATGTAACCTAATCAAAGGAGTGGGATCCTCTCTACTTTGCCATATTCTTTTGTTTAGGAGCAAGTCAGAGGTTGTGCTTACACTCAAGAGGAAGGGAATGCACAAAGGCTTCAATACAATGGAGAAAGGACCAGAGTGTGTCCACTGGAGCATACATTTAAGTTTATATGTTTTATTTATAAGAAAGGCTCACTCAGAGGCACTTTTAGATACCTTTGTAATGAGTCTGGATATCTAATTTCTAAAGTCACATAAGATTAGAAGCACAGCCTTTCAGCTAGAGGAAGGCACAGTGGCAGGATCGAGATTATACAATCTGATACTAAGAAACAAAAGGGGAAAATCTATAGAAAGAAACACACAAAGCCCCAAAGGTAAATATCCTAAAAACACATAGTACAGGGACAAATTTTTCTACCAACTTGCATAAACCCTGAAGGCATCAACATATGAAAACACAATACAGTAATTTCTTTTAATAATGGTAATGACCTACATGAGCAAAATATAAATTTTGTTCAAAATACTGTAAGAGACTGAATTTCTATTTGATATAAAAATATTTCCTTAAAATGAACAAATAGAGTTTTGAATCCAAATTACTCCTTCGCACTGAACATTTGGAATGTTAATGCACATGCTTTTGTTTGTATAAATACATGCACTTGAGAATAGAGTATAGAGGAAGAAAATAATCCTTTGATGTATAAGACACTACCAAAGAGAAGTTACTGGAAGGATAATTACTACTCATCATAAGCTAGCATCTTCCCTGTAACTAAAGATATTTAACAATGACATGAAGAACTGAATTTGTCCTCTCTGTAAAAGTACAGTAACTGGTAGGTTTATCATCTTCCTGAAATCTGTAAATAGAGTTACCGGTTTTGTTGGGTAGTTAGTGTGGTGAGATCTCTATTACCTTTCTGACTTTTAACTCCTTTATCAGGTTGCCTTGGAAATCCTTAGAGACTGCAAACTTCCTTGAGACAGAGGCCTGATTCTCTTGTAGGCTACCTATCTAGTTAAAAGAATTTTAGAGACTACAGGTGATAAAATCTAAAGCTGCACTTGGGAATGTCCAAGGTACTATAAAATGGTTTTTACATGGTCCAGGAGCACATAAGGAATGGAAAAGAATTCCAATTGCAGAGAAGGCATATCTGTCTTTCCATTGATTTTAGAGCACTGGAGGATAAGGAAATAGGCAGAAACTTCCATGTTGTCTCCTTTTTCTGTTAAGCCATTAAGAGGGTGGTCTCAGCATATAGAAAGACAATATGGTATTTCCAACAAACCTTCAAACTAATTTGGAGCAATATGGATACATTTTACAACATTTCTTGCAAGAGTTAAGAATTCAATTTCTAACCTCTCTGTGTAATTTATCTATGTTTTAATGAATGAATCTGGCCTTTCAATGTATTTATTGCCAACATGGAAAATACAAGCTTCTTCTTTACTTTGCCTTCCTTCTCTCTGCCATGGATAGCACATGAAAGTTGTCATACACATGGGAAGTTTTGGCAATCATTTAAAAACAGTACATGTTTACAAATACTATCTCCCCCTGTAGTGTTCTCATTGTATGTGTATCTAAGGGCTGAGAATATTAACTGTGAATTTTTAATTTTTTTCTTTCTGTTCCTATTGTTTTGGACTACAAATTACTTAATAAAGAGCAAATGAAATCTCACTTAACAGTGTCTTTATGAACGCATACATGTTCATGCTTATATTGTTTACATTACCATGCACTGAAAGCTTGTCATTGCTACAGCTTTACAAGTGTTGTGGCTGTGAAGTAAATGTTAAACTCTGTGCTTTTTGGCTTAAAGACTAAAGGGACAATTTAAGCTTAACCCTTCATTCTCTTTTTTTAAACCTTGGAGATGAATTTTATTTTTTTATTAGCACATAATGTATTATTTGTTTCAGAGGTACAGGTCTATGAATCATCAGTCATACACAATTCATAGCGCTCACCATAGCACATACCCTCCCCACTGTCCATCACCCAGCCACCCCACTCCTTCCCACCTCCTTCCACTCCAGTTTCCTGAGACTAAGAGTCTCTTATGGTTTGTCTCCATCTCTGGTTTCATCTTGTTTCATTTTTTCCTCTCTTCCCCTAAAATCCTCTGCATTGTTAACCCTTCATTCTTTTAATATTATTAAGGTGAATAAAACTGAGGCCTGGATAATTAGAATAATACTAACATTTGGAAAATGTTCAAGTATAGTTGGTTTTTAGTCTGGATAATACAAGTTAGGCGGCGCCTGGGTGGCTCAGTTGGTTAAGCGACTGCCTTCGGCTCAGGTCATGATCCCGGGGACCCGGGATCGAGCCCCACGTCGGGCTCCTTGCTCGGCGGGAAGCCTGCTTCTTCCTCTCTCACTCCCCTTGCTTGTGTTCCCTCTCCGGCTGTGTTTCTCTCTGTCAAATAAATAAAATCTTTAAAAAAAAAATGAAATGAAATTAAAAAAAAAAAAAGAAGATCTACCTTCTACAACCAGAAAGCTGCCTGTCCCTGGAAACAGGATTTGTTTCTGATGTATCTATATCATTTCTCATTGTTTAGCATAGTACTAGTACATAAAGTTTATCTTCATTAAGTTCCTTTTGGGGACTTCTTAAATATTTGTATCTGAATTGCATGGAGCATGACTGCCTACTTGAATGAAAGAAAAGTGAGCAGGCCCATGTATGCCAATTTAAAGTTTCTTGTGCGGGGGGAAATGTTTAAAGATAAAGTTAAAAAGATTGTGTCTGGTTACTGTAAGTTTATTAAGAATCCCCTATAGAGGAAGGAGTTTAAGCAAAAAATGGCTTCTTCAGGAGGACTAGAGCCAAGGAGACCAGATGGAAGGCTACTGCAAAGTAAGATGAGGATATACAGTAATGCCTGAATTCAGAATATAGGCTTGGCTCTATGCTATTTATTTTGCACATATTAAATATATATCTCTTTAAAATATTTCAGGTAGGCTCTCATTTTTGCAGAAAAACAGAACACAGAAACAAACTAATAAACCCCAAGGCTTACAGAGGTAATATAACTTGCTCAGAGTGACACATTCCATTAGTGTCAGAATGAGACTGTAACATGTGTCCATTTGACTCCTTGGCCTGTGCTTCTCCTACCACACTGGGCTCTCTTCCTTGTACTGTGAGTTTGCACAGATACACAGGAGAAATTCTGTGAGCTAATAATTACAGTAGTTTAGAAGAACTATTTTGGCTTTTCATTAGTTTTTATTCATTAGTTTTAGATACATATTGGTTTCTTCTTTTAGTATGGAAAGCTAATATTTGACACTTTCTAGAGTTAGAGCCATTCTGAAAGCCTATAAGTACAGTGTTAAAGAAGCAAGAGAAAGGGTTTTTTTTTTTACTGTATTTAAAAATTATAATAAACTTCGTATGCTACAATATCAAAAATGATTTAATGGCTCAGTAAATTAAGAACAAAGTAAAAATATGAGTACTTTATCACTACATACTGTTTTAGGAAATAAATTTAGTTTTATGAACACAGACTTTGTGTTCATAAAACTAAATTTATCTAGATGTTCTGTAATCACAGAGAGTACTTGGTAATATTAAAATGACTCAAACAGACAGGATGCTCACAGAATTATCACTTCTGATACACAAATGGGACAAATCTTCAAATCAACTAGGGGGAATTTTTGGGATCAACAGCAAATTGGATTCTATTCTACCATTCTTGTTTAAAGTCACACATAAAATGTGGAATCAGGCAAAAATTTAAAGTAAGTGAGAAAGTAGAACCATATAAAGTACAACTATTTCCAAATTATAAAAATACTTTTATATATAACTGTATTATATTTAAATTTTCACAATTCTATTCTGATACTCTTGTAATCCTAAGAAATCTTCAACCTATTTTTCCAAACACATGGCAGCTACTAATAAAACAAAAATCTTTGAAAACTTACAAATAGGCTTTCTCAATAAAAGATCCTTTTTCTTTTTTAAAGATTTTTAATTTTTAATAATAAAAAAAGATTTTATTTATTTTACAGAGAGAGAGAGTGAGAGAAGGAACACAAGTGGGGGGAGTGGGAGAGGGAGAAACCGGCTTACCACTGAGCAGACAGCCCAATGCAGGACTCGATCCTTGGACTCCAGGATCATGACCTGAGCAGAAAGCAGTTGCTTAACCAGCTGAGCCACCCAGGCGCCCCAAAATATCCCTCTTTAATTGCAGAAAATAAGAGCAATTGGTTGTTTTACATAAACACATACAAATATATATATATACACAAGCATGCAATATATTATAACCAATACAAGGTACAGCATAACATTAACTTGTGATAATACAAATATAACTTATAAACAGAATTACATATTAAAGTCAATATTGAATATTTTATTTAATATATAATATAGTTAGTATATATTTGTATGTTTAATATATATAGAATGTGATCTATAAAACAGTACATTTATATAATGTATCCCTGCTTTTGTGTTCATAATCAAATCACATACAGTATATAATTTTTCTATATAAACATCATTTGAAGATGATGCTTTCTCTTACTTGAACTGACATTATATAAAAGAGTCCTAATCACATTTCACTTCAATTTTTAGACTGCCCCTGCATTTCCTTTTTTTTTTTTTTTAGATATCTTTTATTTATTCATTTGAGAGAGAGAAAGCACAAGCAAGGGGGAGGGTAAGAGACAGAGGGAGAAGCAGACTCCGGCTGAGCAGGGAGCCCAATGGTGGGCTCAATTCCAAGACACTGGGATCACGAACTAAGCTGAAGGCAGATGCTAAACCGACTGAGCTACCCAGATACCCCAAGACTGCCCCTGCAATTCAAAAAATAGTCTTAAATTCTAAATTGCTATGTCTTTTGAGTAGTCATACACATATTTACTCTTTCAAACAATCCACCTGGTGTTACTGATGAGACTGAAAAAGAACGAAGTATTTGAGCACTAATTACTTACTTGGTGATTTATGTAGGTGATATAACTGAATCCTTACATCAATACTGCGAGAGACCTATCTTTATAACCCTTTACAAATGGGTTATAATTACCTGAATAATTACTTTTTCTAAAGTGTCACCAGGATTTGAACCCAAATGTGTTTCCTCAAATGTGATTCTCTTTGCACCGTACTATGTTGCTATTGAGTATGTTTTATGTAACATTTACTTTTATACCTGAGGAATAACTGGTAGTATACCTTTCCCCAAATAGGGATTAAAAAATTAAGCAGATAAGATGAGGTTAACCCCTTTTACAACACTGTCAAACAAAATTCTGAAGCAATACTGGATCTGCGACAAACTTTCTTATACCCCCAGCACAGTAATTAAGCTGAGTGCTAAGCTATTTGTCCATGAAGAGTTTGCCTAATTTGTGAGTTTTATATTTTATCTGTAGTTTGAAGAAATCAATAGCATGCTATAGATTCTCCCATTATCTTCAGTCATTATATCCCATATTATGAAGAAGACTCTCAGAGATTCATATTAAACCTAAAGTTTCTAACCTTGTGTTTTCATCATTACATAAGATTGATATTGAAGGCAGTTTTGAGAACTATCCAACCTTGTAATAGAAGGTTATTTTAGGAAGGTACAGTGTATTAATCCCAGCATGGGTTATTGATGTTAACATCAGGGAATGGGAAAATTTAGGTAGGCATGACCTTAAGATAAAATGACCCTTCTGCTGCAAAGGGAATACCCTAGTGGAGCTCTTGCTTTAGGGATGATTACTGTGTGAATGAATGATCTCGTTCTGTCCATACCTTATATTCAGTTCGCATGCACTGCATTTTCCTTTACCTAGAAAATAAGAATAGAAAATATCACAGTTTAGGACCTGGAAATAATGTGAACATATTTAATAAACTCTGTAGAAATGACATTCATTGCTTCATACTTTTTATCTCGATAAAAATGAGGGGCTTTTAGAAATGTTTCTCCATTTCACTGTTCCTGTTTCATTGTCTTAGTATTTTTCTGACTGCTAACTTTATATTCTAGCAATTTAATACCATAATAAACTGAATTATCCTATCACTAATACCTTCTGCA
Organism: Spilogale gracilis; assembly: GCA_004023965.1. NCBI lineage: Eukaryota > Metazoa > Chordata > Mammalia > Carnivora > Mephitidae > Spilogale > Spilogale gracilis. The sequence goes on from PITA01000172.1 coordinate 82,217, forward strand.
ACCCAGGATCTATGTATTTAGAATAATTAATGAATAACTGAATAAATGTTCAGTATATGTTTCTTTTAGAAATTCAAAGGTAGAAGATCTTTCAGTATAGTTGACTTATAAAATTAGTTTTTCTCTTTCTCTTGCTCCTACTGAGATTTTAAGCTCAGGGTCTCCCATCAGTTTCTCTCTGCTTTCAGTTCTTTCTATGGACAGGGATGAATGTATAATGAAAGGCAGGTAGTAGATAAGTTTGTAGAAACATTATCATATACTCTAGCATTATAAGATAAAGTTTAATTCTAAGGAATTAGAAATCTTAATTTTTTGAGTGTATTTTAGACTGTTTTTAAATAAAATTTGAATGCAAAGGAATTTTAATGTCTTCTCAAAGAAACCTTTGAAAAATCACTTTGGAAGAAGCTAAAGAACCTGAGGTCACAATTTTTAATTTTACTTTAATTTTTCCAGTTTTATTGAGAAATAATTGAAATGCATCACTATATAAATTTAATGTGTATGACAGGATGGTCTGATTTCCATACATTATAAAATGATTGCTGCAGTCAGTTTAGTTAGCATCCATCACCTCATATAGATAAAATAAAAAGGAAACAGCCAAATGGAATCACAGGAAGATCCTGAATTCATCTCCACTGAACATACTGAATCTAGACAGACATAGGAAAAATTCCCCTTGAAAAAGACCTGAAAACTCCCTGAGCAGCTACTTTACAACAAATGATAAAAGGGACATTCAAGACAGGTGGAGGCAGAGAAATTAGAAATGGTCTGAGCATAAACCATACCCCTAGCACAGGGCACAAACTCAAGAAGGGTCTCACAAATCAGAGCTTTCCTCTGAGGAGCAAGCGTATCATGTCCTATATCAGGCAACCCAGCCTTCATATATTAGTTTCAGGTGTACAACAATTTTATACATTACTCATCACGATAAATATAATCACCATCTGTCATAATACAATGCTATTACAATCTTATTGTGTATATTCCCTTTTCTTTTACTTTTCATCTCCATAACTTATAACTGAAAATATATACTCTGAATCACTTTTACCTATTTTGCCCACTCTCCCACACCTCTTCCCCAGCAAAAACCAGTTTGTTCTTTATATTTATGAATCTGTTTCTCTTTGTTTTTTTACATTACATATATAAGTGAAATCATATGATATTTGTTTTCCTTGGAATTATTTCACTTAACCATTCATATGGTTGTAATGTGGCAAGATCTTATTTTTATGCCTGAGAAATACTCCATTGTGTGCATATATATAGCACTTCTTTATCCATTCACCTATTGATAGACACATAGGTTGCTTTTATATCTTGGCTACTGAAAATAATGTTGCAATAAGGGGTATACATAGCTTTTTAAATTTTGATTTTCTTTGGCTAAATACCAGCAATAGAATTACTGGGTCCCATGACATTTCTGTTTTTTTGACAAACCTCCATATTGTTTCTCACAGCGGTTGCACCAATTTAAATTCCAATCCACAGTGCATGAGGGTTCCCTTTTCTCCACATCCTCACCCATCCTTTTTATTTCTTGTCCTTTTGGTGTTAGGCATTGTGACAGATGTGATCTGATATCTCATTGTGGTTTCGGTTTGCATTTCCCTGCTGATTCATGATAGTGTCTTTTCTTTTTTATTGTTATTTAAATTTTTTTTTCAGTGTTCCAAGATTCATTCCCCATTCCCCACACCCAGTGCTCCACGCTTTAGGTGTCCCCAGTACCCACCACCAGGCTCTCCCATCCCTCCATCCCCCTCTCTCCAAGCCCCTCAGTTTGTTTCTGTGTCCAAAGTCTCTGTTGTTTCGTTTCTCTCCCTGGATTACCCTAGTTCCCATTTACTTTCCTTCTCCCACTGTCCTCCAGGTTACCCCTCATGCACCGCAAGTAAGTGAAACCATGCGATACTTGACTTTCTCTTCTTGGCTTATTTCACTCAGCATACTCTCTTCCAGTCCAGTCCATGTTGCTACAAAAGTTGGATATTCATCCTTTCTGATGGAGGCGTAGTATTCCATTGTATATATGTGCCACATCTTCTTTATCCATTCATCTGTTGATGGGCACCTTGGCTCTTTCCACAGTTTGGCGATTGTGGCCATTGCTGCGATGAACATTGGTGTACATATGGCCCTTCTTTTCACTACATCTGTATCTTTGGGGTAAATGCCCAGTAGTGCAATTGCAGGGTCATAAGGTAGCTCTATTTTCAATTTTTTAAGGAATCTCCACACTGTTTATAGTGTCTTTTCATGTGTCTGTTGGCCATGTAGATGTCTTCCTTGGACCAATGTCTATTCAGGTCCTTTATTTTTAAAAATTATTTGTGTTTTTGGTGTTGTATAGGTTCTTTTGTTTCATTGTCTTATATTTTCCAATGTGGTTTCATTTTACTTATACTTTGTTTTTTCCCCTCCAACTTTTTAATTAAATTCCAGTGTACATACAGTGTAATATTAATTTCAGGTGTAGAATTTAGTGATTCATCACTTACATACAAGACCCAGTGCCTATCAAAACAAGTGCCCTCTTTATTTTTTTTTTATTTTTTTTAAAGATTTTATTTATTTGACAGAGAGAAACACAGCCAGAGAGGGAATACAAGCAGGGGGAGTGAGAGAGGGAGAAGCAGGCTTCCCGCCGAGCAGGGAGCCCGATGTGGGGCTAGATCTCGGATCTCCGAGATCATGACCTGAGCCGAAGGCAGTCACTTAACCAGCTGAGCCACCCAGGCGCCCCAAGTGCCCTCTTTAATACCCATCAGCCATTTAACCAATTCCCCTGCCCATCTCCCTTCCAGTACCCCTCAGTTTGTTCTCTGTAGTTAAGAGTCTTTTTTCTGGTTTGCCCCTCTTTTTTCTTTTTTCCTCAATGTCCTTCTTTTTTCTTTATTAAATTCTACATGTGAATAAAATGTTATTTGTCTTTCTGTGACTGACTTGTTTCACTTAGCATAATACACTCTAGCTCTGAGCACATCATTGAAAATGGCAAGATTTCGTTCTTTTGGATGGCTGAATAATAGTATATATGTTCCACTATATATACTTATATACTTATTTATATTTATGTATTTATATTATATATTTTCTTTATCCATTCAGTCTATGGGCAATTGGATTCTTTTCATATTTTGGCTATTGTGGGCACTGCTAGTATAAACATTGGGGTGCAGTTGCCCCTTTGGATCACTATGTTTGTATCTTTTGGGTAAATACCTAATAGTGCAATTCCTGGGTGGGAGGGTAGTTCTATTTTTAACTTTTTGAGGAACTTCCATACTGGTTTCCAGAGTGACTACTCTAGTTTGCCTTCTCACCAAGAGTGTAAGAGGGTTCCCCTTTAACCCTCTTACACTGTTGGTGGGAATGCAAGTTGGTGCAGCTGCTTTGGAAAATATTATGGAGATTCCTTAAAAAATTAAAATAGAGCTACCCTATGACCCTGCAATTGCACTACTGGGTATTTACCCCAAAGATACAGATGTAGTGAAAAGAAGGACCATATGTACCCCAACGTTCATAGCAGCAGTGGCCACAATCACTCAACTGTGGAAAGAGCCAAGGTGTCCTTCAACAGACAAATGGATAAAGATGTGGTCCATATATACAATAGGATATTACACCTCCATCAGAAAGGATGAATATCCAACTTTTGTAGCAACATGGACGGGATTGGAGGAGATTATACTGAGTGAAATAAGCCAAGCAGAGAAAGTCAAGTATTATATGGTTTCATTTACTTGTGGAGCATAAGGAGTAACATGGAGGACAGTAGGAGAAGGAGAGGAAATGTGAATTGGGGTAAATCAGGGAGGGAGATAAATCATGAGAAACTTTGTTCTCTGACAAATGAACTGAGAGTTTTGGAAGGTAGGGGGATGGGGGAATCTGGTGATGGGTATTGAGGGCATGAATTGCATGGAGCACTGGATGTGGGGCATAAACAATAAATCTTGGAACACTGAAAAACATTATTAAAAGTTGAAAAAATTTTTTAAAAATTTAAATCTAAAAAAAAGGTTCCCCTTTCTCCACATCTTCACCAACACCTGTTGTTTCCTGTGTTGTTAATTTTAGGCATTCTGACAGGTGTGAGGTGGTATCTCATCCAGGTTTTGATTTGTATTTCCTTGATGAGAGTGATGCTGAGCATCTTTTCATGTTTCAGCCATCCAGATGTCTTCTTTGAAAAAAAAATGTTCATGTCTTCTGCCCATTTCTTAACTGGATCATTTGTATTTTGGTTGTTGAGTTTGATAAGTTCTTCATAGATTTTATTTATTTTTATTATTGTTCAGTTAGCCAACATAGCGTACATCATTGGTTTTGGAAGTAGTGTTCAAGAATTCATTAGTTGCCTAAAATACCCAGTGTTCATCACAACACGTGCCCTCCTTAGTCTTCATAGATTTTAGATACACACTCTTATCAGATATGTAGCTTGCAAATATTTTCTCCAATTCTGTAGGCTGACTTTTAGTTTTGCTGATTGTTTCCTTCACTGTGCAGAAGCTTTTTATCTTGATTAAGTCCCAATAGTTCACTTTTGTTTCCTTTGCCTCTGATGACATGTCTAATAAGAAGTTCGTGTGGCCGATGTCAAAGAGGTTACTGCCTTTGTTCTCATCTAGGATTTTGGTGGTTTCCTATCTCATATTTTGGTCTTTAATCCATTTTGAGTCTATTGTTGTGTATGGTATAAGAAAGTGGTCCAGTTTCATTCTTCTGCATATTGCTGTGCAGTTTTCCCAACTACGTTTACTGAAGAGACCATCTTTTTGCCATTGGATATTCTTTCCTGCTTTGTTGAGAGTACTTGACCATAGATTTGTGGGTCCATTTCTGGGATTTCTATTCTGTTCTATTGATCCATGTGCCTGTTTTTGTGCCAGTACAATGCTGTCTTGATCACTACAGCTTTCTAATATAACTTGAAGTCTGGAATTGTAATGCCTCCATATTTGCTTTTTCTTTTTCAAGATTGCTTTAGCTATTTGAGATCTTTCTGGGGTTTCAAACAAATTTTAGGATTGTTCATTTTAGCTCTGTGAAAAACAGTTAGTATTTTGATAGAGATTGCATTAAATGTGTAAATTGCTTTGAGGAGTATAGACATTTTAACAGTATGTGTTCTTCCGGACCATGAGCATGGAAAGTCTATTTCTTTGTGTCATCTTCAGTTTCTTTCATACATGTTTCCGTTTTCAGAATATAGATCTTTTACTTCTTTGCTTAGATTATTTCCTAGGTATCTTTTGGTGCAATTGTAAATGGACTGATTCTTTGATTCTTTTTGCTGCTTTACTGATGTACATAGAAATGCAACTGATTTCTGATTTTTTTTTCCTATCCTGTGACTTAACTGAATTAATGTAATAGTTCTAGCAAGTTTTTGGGGGACTCAGGTTTTCTGTATAGAGTATCATGTTATCTATAAATAGTGATAGTTTGACTTCTTCCTTGCCAGTCTGGATGCCATTTATTTATTTTTGTTGTCTGATTGTTGTGCCTAGGACTTCTAGTACTATGTTGAATAAAAGTGGTGAGAGTAGATATCCCTGTTTTGTTCCTGACTGTAGAGGAAAAACTCTCAGTTTTTTCACATATTACTTGTGGCGTTTTCATATATGGCCTTTATTAAGTTGAGGTATGTTCCCTCTATCCCTACTTTGTTGAGGGTTTTTATTATAAATGGATGCTGTACTTTGTCAGATGCTTTTCCTACATCTGTTGAGAGGGTCACATGGTTCTTATTCTTTCTTTTCTTAATGTGGTAATTTACATAGATTGATTAGTGAATATTGAACCACCCTAGCAGCCCTAGAATAAATCCCACTTGATTGTGGTGAATGAGTCTTTTAACATACTGTTGGATTGAATTTGCTAGTATCTTGGTGAGAGATTTTGCATTCATGTTCATCAGGGATATTGGCTTATAGTTCTTTTTTTTTAGTGGAGTCTTTTTGTTTGGTCTTGGAATCCAGGTAATACTGGCCTCGTAGAATGCACTTGCAAATTTCCCTCCATTTCTATTTTTTGTAATAGTTTGAGAAGAATAGGTATTAACTCTTCTTTAAATATTTGGTAGAATTTTCTGTGGAGCCATCTGGACCTGGACTCTTATTATTGGGAGATTTTTGATTACTGATACAATTTTTTTTTCTGGTTCTCAGTCGGTTCAGCTTTTCTATTTCTCCCTGTTTCAGTTTTAGTAGTTTATATGTTTGTAGGAATTTATCCATTTCTTCCAGTGTTTTTCAATTTGTTGGCATATTGTTTTATTATAATTTTGTTTTGTAATAGTTTGTATTTCTGTGGTGGTATTTCTCCTCTCTCATTTGTGATGTATTTGGATCCTTTCTCTTTTTGATACGTGTGGTTAGGGGTTTATCAATTCTATTAATTTTTTCAAAGATCCAGCTCCTGGTTTTATTGATCTGTTCTGTTTTTTTTAATCACTTATTTCTGCTCTAATCTTTATTATTTCCCTTTTCTGCTCACTTTATACTTTATTGTTCTTTTTCTAGCTCATTTAGGTGTAAAGTTAGGTTGTTTGACGTTTTTCTTCCTTCTTGAGGTAGCCCTGTATTGCTGTGTACTTCCCTCTTAAGACAACTTTTGCTGTATCCCAAATGTTTTGGACCATTGTGTTTTCATTTTCATTTGCTTCCATGTATTTTTTTTTTATTTTTTGGTTTGATTTCCTGGTTGACCCGTTCATTCTTTAGTAGCATGCTGTTTAACCTCCATGTGTTTGTGGTCTTTCCAAATTTGTTTCTTGTGGTTGACCTCAAGTTTCATTGCATTGTGGTCAGAAAATGTGCATGGCATAATATTGCTCTTTTTGTACTTGTTGAGACCTGATTTGTGACCTATATGTGATCTAATCTGGAGAATGCCTCATGTGCCGTTGAAAGAAATGTGTATTCTGCTGCTTTAAGATGAAATATTCTGAATATATATGTTAGGTCCATCTTGCCCAGTGTGTTATTCAAAGCCACTGTTTCCTTGTTGATCTTCTGCTTAGGTGATATGTCCATTGCAGTAAGTGGGGTGTTAAAATCCCATGCTATTATTGTATTACTATCAATGAGTTCCTTTATGTCTGTTATTAATTATTTTATATATTTGGGTGCTCCCATGTTGGGTGCATAAATATTTATAATTGTTAGATCTTGTTGGATAGACCTCTTTATTATGATATAGTGTCCTTTTTCATCTCTTATTATAGTCTTTGGTTTAACATCTAGTTTGTAAGGACTTCCCTTGTTAGGGATTTCTTTTGTCTTGCTGCCTACAGGATTTTTTTCCTTTGCATTTTGCAAATTTAACTACAGTATGTCCTGTTCTTGGCCTGCTTTTTTGATTTTGATGTGAGTTCTCTGTGCCTCCTGGATTTGGATGTCTTTCCCTCCCCAGATTAGGGAAAATTTCATCTATAATTTCCTCAAATAAAACCTCCATCTCCTTTTCTCCCTCTTCTCCTTCTGGGACTCCTATGATAACAACGTTAGTACGCTTGATGGAGTCATTAAGTTCCCTAACTCTATTCTCATCTTCTATTAATTCTTCTTTCTCTCTTTTATTCATCTTTATTACTTCTCCTTATTCTATCTTCTAAATCACATATTTGTTCCTCTGATTCTTCCATTCTTACACTCATATCCTGTTGGTTTCAAATCTTGTTGATTGTATTTTTAATTTTGGTCTGATTCATTTTTAGCTCTTTTATCTCTGTGGTAAGGGTCTCCCCTGATGTTTCTCATGCTTTTCTCCAGTCCAGCAACTATCCTTATGAATGTTGCTTTAAATTCTGGATCAGGCATAGTATATCTGTTTCCATTGGATCTCTGTGTCTTTTGTTTTTTCTTTTGGGATGAATTCCTCCATCTTGGCCTTTTCTCTAGGTCTCTTCTATGTGTTAAGAAGGCCTGTAATGTTTTCAACACATCCTGAGAGTAATGGTTTAATGAAGATGAGGTCATATAGTGTCTATGGCCTGGCATTTTAGGAAGTATTTCTGGTGGGTGCTGCATGCACTCTGCTGTTGGGTTATGGCCGCTCTTTCCCACAGGTCGGTACTCTGTAGAGTCTCTCCTCGCATGCATTGGGGGAATGTTTGGTCCTTGGCCAGAGTGTGGCAAGTTTTTACTAGGTGTTCTGGTAAGCTTACTAAAAGAGACCTGGTGCAATTTCCACTAGAACTGAAGCTTTGTAGAACTCTGTGGTCAGTAGACGTGGCGAGTGCAGGGGTTTTTGTTCGTCTTCTGGGAGGGGGTCTGCAAAGCTGGTTGTTAGGTACACTTGCCCTGGAAAAGTGGTACCAGAAAAGCACTGGGAGGGTGGGACCTGGTGTAAGCAGGTTAGGCATCCAGCTTTGGTGCTATGCTGTTCACCGAAGTTGGTTATGCTGCAGGGTAAGGAAGGAAATGGTGCCAGCTCACTTCTTTGTCCCCAGAGAGGGGAGTCAGAGCTTGCTGCTCTCAGGCAAGCACTTTCAGAGGAGCAAATAATTTCCCCTGGTGCATCAAAGGCATTTTTCAGATCACTGATTTCACACCATCTGTCTCTGGGTTCCTTGCCTGCTTTAAGCAGCATAGGATACCTTGGGCTCTACTGTTGCCAGGCCTGCAGGGATCTATGGTGGTCCTTTGGGAAAGGGTCTTACTACTTTGGGACTGATGATGTTTGACCCAGAAGGGCAGTTGAACCCAGATGATGTTTGACCCAGAAGGGTTCATAGGCATGGAATTTGGAGTAAGCAGGCTCAACAGGAGTTTCCCAGTAGCTGCCCTCAGCAGATGTTTCTGCACATATGCTGAGGAGTGGGGGAGGAAAATGGCACCTGCCGTTCTTTTGTCCCTGGAAAAGCAATGCTACCTCTCACAGATGCAGTCCAGAAAGTATGAACAGTCTTTCCCAGTGCCCCGTAGGCATTCCTCAGATGACAACAGACTACTCAGGTGTTGTCTACTCCAGGAGTAGGACTGTGTCTTCAGGCCTCTATTTCAGTTAAGCCCTGGGACCTCTGAATCTCCAGTCTTTGAGCCTCGCTGGTTGCAAAGTCTCATAAATGTCAGCCCCTCTCCTTTTTCCAGGTAGTGACTTTGGGGAATTGTTCTCCTTGTGTGTTCCCGTCTTTCCCTCTGCTTTCTCTGAGACCAGGGCTCCCTCCCCTCCACAGCACCCATGATCTGTTTACCCCCTAAACCACAACTCCACATTTCTGACCTTCCTTGAAGTGGCCTCTTCTGTCCCTCTAGCTGTTCAGTTTGTTCTCTCAGTCCTCAGATCAATTTTTTGGGTATTCAGAATGATCTGAGCATTATCTTGATGTGTTTGAGGGATGAGGAAAGCCTAGGATCCTACTACTACCATGCCATCTTAGCCCCTCAATGAACCTAATTATTGTGGTTTTAATTCATTTTATAATTTTTCTTTTACCCTCCATACTTGGAAATGGTTGACCCAATACCTTTATTATTTACCTTTTCTGATGAGATTTTTACTTCTATATGTTTTGTTTATGTTAATAAGTGACTTTTCTTTTTTGCCTCAGTAATGTCTCTAACATTTCTTAGAAGGCTTGTTTAGGGGTGATGAAATCTGTTAGCTTCTGCTTATCTGGAAAATGCTTATTTTTTCCTTTACTTTTAAATGAATAATCTTGCCTGGTAGAGAATTCTTGCTTGCAGGTTTTTTCTTTCAGCACGCTGAATATGTCATGTCCCTCCCTTGTGGCATATATAGTTTCTGCCAAAAAATCTGCAGATAGCCTTGTGGCGTTTCCCATGTATGTACAATGTTGCTTTTCTCTTGATGCTTTTAAGATTCTTTTTATCAGTAACTTTTACTAACTTAATTATAATGTGTCTTGGTGTGTTTCTCTTTTGGTTCACCTTATTTGGAACTCTCTGGGCTTTTTGGACTTGAATATTTCCTTTCCCAGATTAGAGAATTTTTCAGGCATTACCTCTTCAAATGATTTATCTTGCCTTTTCTCTCTCCTCCTTCTGGGATGCATATAATGTGAATGTTATAGTGCTTGGTGTTGTTTTAGAGGTCCATTAAGCTATTCTCATTTCTTTTAATTCATTTTTCCTTTTGCTGCTCTGTCTGGATGTTTTCCATTTCTTTGTCTTGTAAGCTCACTGAGTCATGCTTCTTTTTCATATATTCTGCTACTGAACCACTGTAGTGTATTTTTCAGCATAGCTATAACATCTAATTGGTACTTGATTTTCTATGTCTTTTTATTTCTCACTATGTTCAATCTTCTAAGATCAGTGAGCATCTCTATGACCCTTAGTCATGGTAGGTTGCTAATCTCCACTTCATACACGTATTTTTCTTTTTATGTGCCTGTATTTAGGTTTGGAATACATTCCCCTCCTCATTTTTTTCTCTCTGTGCCTGTCATATATTAGGTAAAATGGCTTCCTCTCTTAATCTTGAAGGAGTGGTCTGATTAGGAGATGTTCCATGCTGCCCATAATTACCACCCCTCATGGCCACCACGGCCATGTTCTCTGTAGGTATTCCTTCTGTAGGCTGCATGTGCTCACTTAAACTGGACTGTAGATGCTGCCAGGGTGAGTACTCACTGGTTTGGTTGTGCTCAGCCCCTGTGTGGGGAAAGTGAATTTTGAGATGCTTCTCTGTCCAGGTTGTGGTCCATTCTCTGCTTGGGGTGGATTTTTATCTGGGTAGTTGCTTGGCCTAGTTTTGACTTGGGTGCTACACAGGATGGTGGAATGTAGGGTGTATACTCAGCCTGATTACAGTGCAGCGTGAAAAACTCACAGCCCTTGGTGCTACCAGACTAGAGAGAGGACACTAAAAATAGCATCCATCAGTACTTCTGTTCTTAGTGCAGGTTCCTGTCTCTCTGGCAGCCACTTTAAAATTAATAAGTGGGTTTCAATCACTTATGATTAAGCCCTTTTCAATCTGTTACTTTTGTAATTGATCTCAGGGCTTTGCATATGAGCCATTTGCATATGAGCCCTTTAATAATTAGAGCAGGATTTTAGTTCCCTGTATTTTTATGATTCTTTTTGTCTTAATCCCCATGTGATGATCAATACCAGATGTTTTGGAGGTCTCATTTCTTTCTAGGGCTGGCCTCCAAGGTCTTGATGCCTTCACTCCTTAAATGAGAGTTTCATATTTTGGGGACCCTTCCCAATTGTGGAATCACCACCTCTGGGGTGGGATCCCACTATCCAAAACTGTCTCCCATTTAATCATAATGTTTGTGTCCCCTCTATTCTGTTAATCTGTTATGAAATGGCTGTTGATTATATTTTTTAAAGAACTTCAAAAATATTTTTATTTAATCTTTCTATGATAATTCCTTCTCTTTTTGAATATATTCTGTTGTTCATTTTCTACCTTCTTAATTTGGACATTTATCTCATGAATTTTGAGCCTGTTTTCTTTTATGAGTACTAAAGTCTTTAAATTTTCTTGAGTACAGAACTTCTCACTACCTTCCATGCTTTTGTTATGTGATATTTCAGTTGACACTTACCCCTATTTTATTTAAAGTTTACATTATGAGTTTGATTATTTAGCATTGTTTTTCTAGATTTACAAAGTTCAGTTATTTTATGTCATTTTGTTATTAACTTCTAAATTATATGAGGTTGCAATGTATAGCATATGAACAATAATCTTTGAAATTTGCTGAGCCTTGCTTTTGATTTAGTAAATCACCAGTTTAGAATATATTCACTGGGCTTTTTAAAAAGATGTATTTTCTCTCCTTGTTGGATGTTGAATTCTGTGTTTGCTCAATAGGTCAAGCTTGTTGTTAGCACTTCTCCAGGTATTTCATTTACTACTTTTTTGTCTACCTGTTGTATTAAAAAGAGTTAAGTTAAAATTTACAGTCCCATTTACAATAGCATCAGAAAGAAAAATTTTGGAAAAGTTTAACCAGGGAAATTAAAAGTATGTAACTGAAGAAGACACAAATAAATGGAAAGATCTCCTGCATTCATGGGTTGAATTAAGATTGTTAAAGTGTCCATGCTAACCAAAGCAATGTATAGATTTTGTGTAACTTACAGCAAAATTCCAATGGACTTTTTCACAGAAAGGGAATTCTTTTGAAACTTTGTTTGGAACCACAAAAGACCCAAAATAGCCAAGTAAGTCTTGAGAACAAAAAACAAAGTGGGCTACATCATACATGATTTAATACTGTATTACTTCAATAAATGGTGCTGGGAAAACTGGATATTCACATGCAAAAGAATGAGATTAGATCCCTATTTCAGCCACTGAAAACATGAACTCAAAATGGATAAAGGACATAAATGTAAGACCTAAAAACCATAAAATTCCTGGAGTAAAACAGAGAAGAAAAGCTCCTGGACATTGGTTTTGGCAATGATATTTTGGATATGACACCAAAAGGACATGCAACAAAAGCAAACATCAACAAATGAGACTATATCAAACTGTGCACAGCAAAGGAAAACAATAAACAAAATGAAAGAATAATTTATGGAATAGAAAGTGTGTGCAAATGTGTAGCTGACAGGCAGCTAAAAATATGTAAGGAACTCAGTGGCAATTAAATAATGGGCACAGAACCTAAGTAAAATTTTTCCAAAGAAGACATACAAATAGCCAGCAGGTATATGAAAAGTTGCTCAACATCACTAATCATCAAGGAAATGCAGTCAAAACCACACTGAGAAATTATCTCATACCTGTTAGAGTAGCTATTAGCAAAAAGTCAAAATATAAAAAGTGTTGGCAAGGTTGTAGGGAATAAGGAATCCTTGTACACTGTTAGTGGGAATGTAAATTGATAGAGCCATTATAGAAAACAATATGAAGGTTCTCCCTCAAATTAAAGGTAGAACCACCATATAATTCAACAATCCCACTTTGCAGTAAATATCCAAAGGATATGAAATCAGTATCTCTAAGAGATAGTAGCTACTTTTCCCATTGCTGGTTTATGCAGCTTCCGGGTGTTCTCATCAGCCCTGTGTTCAGATGAGACCATGTCGCATTTCCTTTGCTTATGCAAGATGGGGAGGGGCCACTCAAGGCCTTTCCCATTTTTTCTAAACAGGTTTTCCATTCCAGAGAGGCCAGAAGGTACGGTTAGGTTTGGCTATAAAAGAATACGTCTGGCTGGGAATAGCAGGGGAACCCTCAGTGAAATTAATCAAAGGATCAAAAAGAAAAAGAATGAAAAAGAGTGAAGAAAGTCTTTGAGTATTGTGGGACACAATGAAAAGAAACAATATTCCCACTATGGGATTTTCAAGAGGAAGTGATAGAAAGGGACAAAGTATATTTAAAGCAGTAATGGCTGAAAGCTTCCTGACCCTTGGGAGAGAAATCAATATCCAGATGCATTAAGCCTAAAAGAGCCCAAATAGGATAAACTCAAACAGGACTACATGATACACATTATAATTTAATTGTCAAACTTCAAAGATAGTATTAAAAGTAGCTAAGAAAAGTTAAAAGTTATATACAAGGGAACCCCTTTAAGATTATCAGATTTCTCAACAGAAAATTTTCAGGCCTGGAGAGAATGGAATGACATATTCAGAATATTGAAAGAAAAAGTTGTTAACCAAGAACTGTATACCAGGCAAAGCTGTCCTTCAGAAATGAAGGATGAATAAAGACTTTTTCTCAAAGAAAGAAAAGCTAAGGGAGTTCATTATCACCAGATCTCCTTTACAAGAAATTCAAAAAGAAGTCCTTTGAGGGGAAAGAAAAGGATACTAGTTAACATCAGAAAGACATAAAAAGGTACTGTAAAACTGAGTGGTGATGGTAAATATAGTCAAGCTAGATACTGTAATTTGGTAATGCATAATTCACTTCATAAAAATCACCATAACTACAATAAACTGTTATTAAACAGTAAAAAAAATATGAACATTACAATAGTAATAACCTAAAATGTCAGTGGGAGGAGAAGTAAAAGGAAGAAGTTTAGGAATTCTATTGAAATTAAGTTGGTATCAGCTTATAATAGGGTGTTTAATTTTAAGGTATTTTATGTAATTCTCCTGGTAACCTAAAAAGAAAAACCTGTAGCAATTACACCAAAGAATGTGAATTAGAAGGCAATGTATAATAATATTAGAAGATATTAGAACACAGAGCAGGATAAGAAACAGTGAACAACAGATCTACAAAACAACCAAAAAACAATGAACAAAATGGAAACAGTCCTTAACTATCAATATTTATTTAAAAAATAAACAGATTAAACGTTCTAATAAAAAGACATAAAAAAATGGCTGTCTGGTAAAACATAAGATTCAATGATATACACATAAGAGTAACTGTGGCCTTAAAGACATGAAGACTGAGAGTCAAGAGATGGAAAGAGACATCTCAAATAGTAACCAAAAACAAAACAAGAGGTAACTATACTTCTATAAGGCAAAATACACGGGAAACTAAAAAATAGTGACAGACAAGAACATCATTATATAATAATAATAAAAGGGTCAATCCACTGAGAAGATAGAACAATTGTAATATTTTTGAGTTCTACACAGAGCACTTAAATATATAAAGCAAAAAACTAAGAGTTAAAAGAAGGAATAAGCAGCAATACAGTAATAGTTGTGCGACTTAATACCTCACTCTGAACAATAGATCATCCAAAGTCAACAGTATAGGATGTCTAGGTGGCTCAGTCAGTTAAGCATCTGGCTTGAACTCAGGTCATGATCCCAGTAGTCCTGGGACTGAGTCCTGCATTGGGCTCCTTGCTCAGTAGGGAGTCTTCTTCTTCCTCTGCCTGCCATTCCTGCTTTTGATCTAACTATCTCTCTCTGAGAAATAAATTAAAATCTTATAAATAAATAAGATCTTTTAAAAAAAAGTCAGCAGTGTGTTAGAATAAAACTATAGACCAAATGGATCTAACAGACATATACAGAACTCTATTTAATAACAACAGAATATATTTTTCTCAAGAGTACATGTAACTTTTTTTTTGGATAGAACATATGTTGGGCCACAAAACAAGTCTTAGAAAATTCAAGAAGACTAAAATCACACTAAGTATCATCTCTGACCACACTAGCATGAAAGTACAAATCAGTAACAAGAGGAAATATGAAATATTAATGAATACATGGAAATCAAGCAACACTCCCCTGAATAACCAATTGATCAAAGAACAAATCAAAAAGGAAATAAAAAATTTTCTTGAGACAGGAGTGGAAACAAAATATACCACAACTTACGGCACAGAGCATAAAAGCAGTTCTAAGATGAAAGTTCAGGGCCATAAACAGTTATAAGTAAACAATCTAACTCTATGCCTTAAGAACTAGAAAAAGAACAAACTGATAGGAACAGGATAAAGGAAATAATAAAGATCAGAAATAAATGAGGTAATAGAAAAACAGTGGACAAGATTAACCAAACTAAGGCTTAGTTCTTTGAAAGATAAAACTGACAAATCCTTAGCTAGAGTAACCGGGGGGAAAAGAGAGAAAACTCAAATCAACAGAAACATAAATGAAAAAGGAGAGTAGGAGTTAAGATGGCTGAGGAGTAAGGGGACCCTACGTTTGTCTTGTCACTTGAATACAACTACATAGTTACCAAATCATTCTGAACACCTGAGAAATTGGAGCTCAGAGAAAGCAAATGCTGTGAATCTGTAAGTAGAAAAGCCACCACCACCGTTTGGAAGGTAGGTGTGGACACTTGAATCCAGTGTGATGTAGCTGAGGATACAGCAGAGGGAGCCTACTACAAAGTACTATAAGCACTGGAGCACAAAATTGGGACTTTTAGAAGTCTGCTACACAAAGGGATGTGCCTGATTTAAAGGTGCTCAGGTGGTGAAGTGAAGTGGAATCCCAGGTGTGAAAGCATATTCTTAGGATCCCCAGGGTTGCAAGAACAGGTGGTCCCTGAGTGCTGCAGAGTTCCCAGGCATAAGAGCAGGGAAACTGGCTGACGACAGGGAGTCTATGTGCCCATCTTTCTGCTGTGTTGCCATAAACTGCAAACGGCAGCAGGGCATGCACTGCTTTTCTGAGAGGGGTCCAGCAGAAGGCAGAAGTATGGGAGACCCCTCCTTAGGAGGTATAGCATGGGTCTGCACCATGGGAGTGCATAAAATTTGGAGTTTTGAAACACAGTCACACACATAGGCCTGGCGAACACAGAGTTCTGGTGAAAACTGGGGGGACAAAAGTGAGTGCTTTTCTGTGAGGGCTCACTGAAGGGTGTGTATGTGAATTTTCAGCTTCAGGGCTAGAGAGAGGGGCATAGCCATCTTTGTCTTACCCACCAGTGCTGAAAGCCTTCATGGAGCAAAACAGTACCACCTAGTGGAGTTAGGTCTGCTTACACCAAGCCCTGCCTCTGTGCACTGGAAACAAGAGCACCTGAGAATCAGTTCAATAGGCCCATCCCCTAGAAGACCAGCACAAACAACTTGCTCTCAAAGGTTGCTGAAAATAGAGAGAAGCAAAGCTTCAGCTCTTGGAGAAAATGGTACATAGCATTCTTTATATTCTTAGTCTTTAGTCTTTTAGTATTTGTTTTCAGTTATTTTTTCAATTCAAAAAACTTATATTTTATATATTATTTGCCATATTGTGTGTCTTTTTTTTATTTTGGGATTTAGTTTCTTTTAACAAGAAGACCAAAACATGCCCAGGATCTAGGTTTTTTTTTCCTGTTTTTATAGTTTTTTCTTTTTCTTCAGTTTACCCTCCCTCCCCTCCAAAACATGAGGTAGTATTCACAACCAGGGATTTAATCAATATGGATAGAAGTAAGATGTCTGAACTAGAATTTAAAACAAAGATTATAAATATACTAGCTAGGCTTGCAAAAAAGCATAGAAGACACTAGAGAGTCTCTTACTGTAGAGATAAAAGAACTAAAATCTAGTCAGGCTGAAATTAAAAATGCTATTACTGAGATGCAGACCCAAGTGGAGGCCATAAAAATAAGGATGAACAAAGAAGAAGAGTGAATCAGTGATACAGCAGATAAAATGATGGAAAACAAGGAAGCTGAAAAGAAGACTATTAGATCACAAAGGTAGGCTTAGGAAACTCATTGATTCCATAAAGCAAGATACTATCTGTATTATAGAAGTTCCACAAGATGAGGAGCGGGGGGGGGGGGGGGGGAAGGGCAGACAGTTTATTTGAACAAATCATAGCTGAGAACTTCCCCAGCTGGGGGAGGGAAACAGGCATTCAAGTCCAGGAGGCACAGAGGAAACCCCTCCCCCCAAAATCAACAAAAATAGGTCAACATCTTGACAGACTGTAGTGAAGCTTATAAATTAAAAAGATAAAGAGAATATTCTTAAAATAGCTTGGAATAAGCTCCCTCTGCCTTTGCAGTTCCTCCCTCCTTTGCTCTCACTTGCTCTCTCTCTCTGACAAATAAATAAAATCTTAAAAAATAGTAAAGATTAGAGCAGAAATCAATGATATGGAAATTAAAAAAAAAAGATACTAGAACAGATCAATGAACTAGGAGCTGATTCTTTGAAAGATTTAACTAAATGGATCTACCCCTAGCTAGATTTATCAAAAAGAAAAGAGAAAGGACAAAAATTAATAAAATCATGAATGAAAAAGGAGAGATCACAACCAACACCACAGAAATACAATTATAAGAGAATATTGTGAGGAATTATAGGCCAAAAAATGAGGCAATATGGAAGAAATAGAAGAATTCCTAGAAACATATAAACTACCACAACTGAAACAGGAAGAAACAGAAAAGCTGAACAGACCCATAACCAGCAATGAAATTCAATCAATAATCAAAAATCTCCCAATAAATAAGTCCAGGGCCAGACGGTTCCCAGGGGAATTCTACCAAACCTTTAAAGAAGAATTAATACCTTTTCTTAAACTGTTCAGGAAAATTGAAATGGAAGGAAAACTTTCAAACTCATTCTATGAGGGCAGCATTACCTTAATCCCCAAACCAGATAAAGACATCACAAAAAAGGAGAATTACAAATATTCCTGATGAATATGGATGCAAAAATTCTCACCAGCAAGATCCAATAGTACATTAAACACATTATTCAACACAACCAAGTGGAATTTATTCCTGGGCTGGAGGGGTGGTTCAACAACCACAAATCAATAAATACACCACATTAATAAAAGAAAGGATAGGGACCATATCATCCTTTTAATAGATGCAGAAAAAGCATTTCGACAAAATAGAGTATCCTTTCTTGATAAAAATTCTGTGCAGTGTAGGGATAGAGGTAACATGCAGCAACACTGCAAAGGCCATATAGAAAAGACCCACAGTTAATATCATCCTCCATGGGAAAAAACCAAGGGCTTTTCCCCTAAGGTCAGAAATACAACAGGGATGTCCTCTCTCACCACTGTGGTTCAACACAGTACTAGAAGTCCTCACCTCAGCAACCAGACAACAAAAAGAAATAAAAGCCATTCATATTAGCAAAGAGTCAAACTTTCACTCTTCACAGATGACAAGATATTCTGTAGAAAACCCAAAAGACTCCACCGAAAAAAAACTGCTAAAAAACAGGAACTCAGTAAAGTTGCAGGATATAAAATCAATTCACAGAAGTCAACTGCATTTCTACACACCAACGGTGAAGCATAAGAAAGAGAAATCAAGGAATCAATCCCATTTACAGTTGCACCAAAGCCCCAAGATTTTTAGGAATAAACCCAACCAAAGAGGTAATCTGTACTCTGAAAAATACAGAACACTTATGAAAGAAGTTGAGGAAGACACAAAGAAATGGAAAAACATTCCATGCTCATGGATTAGAACATTCCATGCCCATGGATTAAAATGTCTATGCTACCAAAAGCAATCTACATGTGCAAAGCAATCCCTATCAAAATACCACCAGCATTTTTCACAGAGCTAGAACAAAGAATCCTAAAACTTGTATGGAACCAGGAAAGACCTCAAATAGCCAGACGAATGTTGAAAAAGAAAACGAAAGCTGGTGGCATCACAATTCTGGACTTCAGTTTCTATTACAAAGCTGTGATCATCGAGACAGTATGGCACAGGCACAAAAACTGGCACAGAGACCAGTGGAACAGAATAAAAAAAAAAAACAGAAGTGGACCCTGAGCTCTTTGGTGACTAATCTTTGGCAAAGCAGGAAAGATACATTCAATGGAAAAAAGACAGTCTCTTCAACAAATGGTGTTGGGAAAACTGGACAGCTACATGCAGAAGAATGAAACTGGACTACTTTCTTATACCATATACAAAAATAAACTCAAAATGGATGAAAAACCTAAATGTGAGACAAAAATTCATCAAAATCCTAGAGGAGTACACAGGCAGCAACATCTTTGAAATTGTTTGTAGGAGCTTCTTGTTAGACCTGTCCTAAGGGCAAGGGAAACAAAAGGAAAAGTGAACTACTGGCAATTCATTAGGGTAAAAATCTTCTGTACAGCAAAGAAAATAATCAACAAAACTAAAAGGCAACCTATGGGATGGGAGAAGATATTCACAAATGAAGTATCAGTAAAGTGTTAGTATCTATAGTTTATAAATAAATTACCATGGGGCACCTGGGTGGCTCAGTCGTTAGCATCTGCCTTCAGCTCGGGTCATGATCCAAGAATCCCGGGATCAAGCCCCACATCAGACTCCCTGCTCCACGGGAAGCCTGCTTCTCCCTCTCTTATTTCCCTTACTTGTGGTCCCTCTCTAGCTATGTTTCTGTCAAATAAATAAGCAAAATCTTAAAAAAATTACCAAACTCAATACCCCAAAAGCAAAAAATACAGTTAAGAAATGGGCAGAAGACATGCACAGACATTTCTCCAAAGAATATAAACAAGTGGCCAACAGACAGATGAAAAGATGTTCAACATCACTTGGCATCAGGGAAATACAAATCAAACCCACAATTAGATACCACCTCACACCAGTTGTAATGGGCAATGGCTAAAACTAACAACTCAGGAAATGAGAGATGGTGGTGAGGATGTAGAAAACAGGGAACCCTCTTACACTGCTGGTGTGAATGCAAGCTGGTATAGCCACTCTGGAAAATAGTATGGAGGTTCCTCAAAAAGTTAAAAATAGAACTACCTTACCATTCAGTGATTGCACTATGTGGTATTTATCCAAAGGATACAAAAATATTGATTTGAAGGGGCACCTCCACCCCAATTTTTATAGCAGCAATGTCCACAATAGCCAAACCTTGGAAAGAGCGGAGATGTCCATCAACAGATAAAGGAATAAAGAAGATATAGTGTGTGTGTACACACACACACACACACACAATGGAACATTAGCCATCAAAAAGAATAAAATCTTGCCACTTGTAATGATGTGAATGGAACTAGAGGGTATTATGCCAACCGAAGTAAGTGAGTCAGAGAAAGACAAATCCCATGTTTTCCCTTACAATGTGGAATTTAAGCAACAAATCAGATGAATATAGAAAAAAGGTAAGGAAAAATAAGTGAGGGAGGCCAACCATAAGAGACTCTTAACTCTAGGAAACTGAGGGTTGCTGGAGGGGAGGTGGGTGGAAGAGTGGGCATGAAGAAGGGCACTTGATGAAATGAGCACTGGGTGTTAAATGCAAATGATGAATCACTAAATTCTACCCTTGAATCTAATAATACAGTATATGTTTACTATATTTAAAGAAAAAATGTAAAAAGCCAACCATCAGAACCTTAAAAAAATAGCAAAAGGAGACATTACAACAGAAATACAAGAGATCATAAGAGGCTAACATGAATAATTAAACACCAAAAAACCAGAAGGGTTATATGAAATGGAAAGATTCTAGGAAACAAAAAAACCTAGCAAGACTGAAGCAGGAAGAAATTAAAAATCCAAATAGAGCCATTATGGTAATTATCAGTATTCAAAATAATTATCAGTAGTCAAAAATCTCCCAAGGAAGAAAAGCCCAGGATAAAAACATTTCACTGGTGAATTTTACCAACCATTTAAAGAAGGACGAAGATCATTCCTCAGACTCTTCCAAAAAACTGAACAGGATGGAATACTCCCAAATTCATTTTACTAGGCCACTATTCTCATCATATCAGAGTGGGATACGGATACTATTAGAGAAGAAAAATTACAGGTAAATATCCTTGCTGAATGTAGATACAAAAATTCTCAAAAAAAAAAAAAAAAAAAAGCAAGCCGCATTCAGCTGCACATTAAAGGATTTGTCACCATGATCAGGTGAGACTTACACCTGGGATGTAAGAAAGGTTTAATATGTGCATACCAATAAATGTGATGCATCACATTAACAGAATAAAGAATTATATAATCATCTCAATAGATACAGGAAAGTCACTTGAAAAATTTAACATCCATTCATGACAAGAACATTACATGAATTAGACAAAGATATATCTCAACGTAATAAAGGACATGTATGACAAACCCACAGCTAACAGAATACTCAGCAGTGAAATGTTAGCTTTTCCTTTAAGATCAGGAACAAGATAAAGGTGCCCACTATCATAATCTTATTCAACCTAGTAATTGAAGCACTAGCTAGAGCAGTCAGACAAGAAATAAAAATATGAGTCATCGGAACTGGAAAAGAAAAAGTAAAATTGTCTCTATTTCTAGATGACATGATTTTTTATATAGAAAAGTGTAGAGACTCAACTGAAAAAACTTATAAACAATCAACAAATTCAGTAAAGTTGCAAGATACAAAATTAATATCCAAGTATTAGTAGCATTTCTATACACTCAAAGTGAAACTTATGAAAAAAATCGATCCCATTTACAATAGCATTAAAAACAATAAAATACTTAGGAATAAATTTAACCAAGGAGGTTAAAGATTTCCATTATGAAAACTATAAGATGCAATGAAAGAAATCAAAGAAGACACAAATAAATGGGTGGGTGTTTTTCATTCATGGATTGGAAAAATGTTAAAATGTCAATACTACCAAAAGCCATCCTCGGGTCAATAAAATTCCTATGAAAATTCCAATGACATTTTTTACACAAATAGAAAACAACCCTAAATTTTGTATGCCACTATAAAAGGCATTGGGTAGCCAAAGAAATCCTGAGAAAGAATAAGAAAGCAGCAGGCATTAAAGTTCCTGGTGTTTCAAGCTGTACTATAAATCGACAATAGTGAAAAAAATCATGGTACTGACATAACAGAGAAACAGACCAGTGAAACAGAACTGAGAGCCCAGAAACCCAAGCATGTATAGTTAACTAATAATTTGACTAGGGAGCCGCAATCCTCAATGGAGAAAATAAATGATGCTGGGATGATTGGATATTTACATGTAAAAGAATGCAATTAGGGTAATGCTTTTATAGAAATCAAACAAGTTTCTGTACAACAAAAGAAATCTCCAATAGAGTAAATAGACAACCTACAAAATGTGAAATAATATTTGCAAACCATTTATCTGATAAAGGGTTCATATCCATCATATATAAAATAAACTCCTACAACCCAGAAATAAAATGTAAAAAATCCAATTGGAAAATGGGCAGATGATTTGAATAGACATTTTTTGTTGAATAGACATTTTATTAAAGATGACATAGATGGTCAACAGGTGCATGAAAAGATGCTGTACATCATTAATCAACGAAGTAATGCAAATTCAATAACACAATATCACCTCACACTTGTTAGAATAGTGATCTTCAAAAACACAAGAGAGAAAAAATGTTGGTGTGGAGAAGATGAAAGGTGGCTTCCCATCCAAGAAGGCAACAGAGGAAGAACTTGAATTCACTTCCATGGACATAATCAAAATCAGAGCGGAAATAAATCAAATAGAGATCTCACACGCACACACACAAAAAACAAGAAAGACCAATTAAACACTCTCCCTTTCTATAGAGCAGTTCC